>BSBK01005437.1:2020000-2254662 GCA_027943335.1 Chamaecyparis obtusa | reverse complement strand
ACATACATATACACACACACACACACATATATGTATGTATGTATACATACATACATACATACATACATACATACATACATACATACATACATACATACATACATACATACATATATATATATATATATATATATATATATATATATATATATATATATATATATATATATATATATATATATATATATATATATATATATATATATATATATATATATATAGACACACACACACACACACACACACACACACACACATATAAGTTGAGACAATAACTTAAACATAAGAACTAAATTATATATAATGAGAAGGAACTTAGCTTTGTGTGTTGCTTGTAGGCCTCTAGTTATAGATTGCGCTCTCTAATGCCCCGCTAGGGAACCCTTGGAACAAAGGGTTAAATATGCATGTACACACACACATATAAGTTGAGACAATAACTTAAACATAAGAAATAAATTATATATAATGAGAAGGAACTTAGCTTTGTGTGTTGCTTGTAGGCCTCTAGTTATAGATTGTGCTCTCTAATGCCCCGCTAGGGAACCCTTGGAACAAAGGGTTAAATATGCACTTAATTTTTTTTTTGAAACATAGATAAAACATCATATAACATTGTGCATTTCATAACCATAACAAAAGCAATAAACAACATGCTAAGGATAACATAATGATCATAATGTGATCGCACAAAAGCGGAAGACTTCACAACTCTTCCAAAGGTTCCAAGACAACCCAACATACACTCGAAACGGAGAACACACGTTCCCGAGATGGCTCTATAGAGATTCAGACAATGTCCCCAGATTACGAGAGACTAAGCCAACAAGAACTCGTGCCTAACTAGAAGGGGGACAAATCCATTCTCAAACCCATAAAACTGATGTTCTTTTTAAGTCTAAACAGATGTTCCTAAAGTGATTAACCATACAAGTTCATTTCCATTTTAAACATAAACATAAGCAATAACTCAAGCTACGATCCTCAATGATCAAGAACAAGGTTCGAAAGACATACAAGAACCCTTGGAATCCAACCCGGAAGCACACACAAAACACCCAGTTCACAAAACTACTTACAAAATCAATCTGGGCGGAGATGATGAAAGCAGACAGAGACGTTGATTCTCGATGCACAGACTTTGATCGATGGAGACACCGATTCATGACTGATGAACTTCTGAGATCAAATTTAGAGATGTGCTACTTTGATAGATTGGAAGATGATCTATTCTTTGTCTTGATCCAATTTTTTGGCTACAAAATTGATCTCCATATATATAGAGTTAATCCTTGTGCTTATTAGGTTCAACCCTAAATATATGTAAATGACTTTTGAGCTAAACTCTTACCTTCAAAAACTTGTTTGTCTTAAGCATTTGACTTCATATATGCAACTTGGTGGTATCTATAAAATAAATGGATTTTTCTTTGTGAGGAATTTGAGTTTATTCTTGAACAAGGTTCAAGGACATGTTGAACAACTATGCAATATGCCTAGTTAGTCACTATTATGCTAATGCTAGTTAATGATGCAATGACATGTTGTGAATCTTTTTCATTAGCAATGCAATGATTAGAATCAAATATGGTTGATGTATCTTGGATGCAAAAGTGAAATGGGTTTGTTCTTTTATATAGCATCCTAGTATGCAAACAAGGCATTTCATGTTCAAGTGAATAAGTAATGACTAGTAGAAAGGGAGTCAATTTTGGCTTGTAAATGAATTTGAATTTAAATGTTTAACAATCAAATTTGAGCACTTGATAAGTAAAAGATATTTTCCACAATAAGTAAAATTATGATATTGCTCTCAGGATTCAACTATGTAGTTTTTGAGTCGAACTAATCGACCCATGTTTCCCAAGTAGTGGTTCATAAGAACCCATCTCTCATGAGATGAATGAAACACTTAACACTCGTTGCATCTAGGTGACGCCCACATATCAAATGAATAAAATTAGACTTATTCAAAAAATTAATTAATCAACAATTTTATACATTACATACTACTTACAAAAATCATTACATATGACACAAAATTTTCAAAACTTATCCAAAACCAACAGATTCCAACAAATATCGATAGATCAACCTATAGGACAATCAACCTTGATGTAATCATCTTCTGCATTCTAGTCCACTTGTTATTCAATGAGATGGTAAGCATCCCCGCCTTCTCAATTGTCTCTATAATGTATAAACTATGCCAAGAGACAATTGTCGTTGAGTTGGCATACTTGTTTTTAATGTCTGTAACAACGTCACATTCTAAAATAAAGTGTTCTAAAATAAGGGTGATGGAAAAGGTCAAAAGAGACATGAGAAGAAAAGGTGTGTATTTTTTGCACATTTAGGGTAGTCTAATTTGAAAGATACTTCATTATGGAGTGTGATGCTTATAAAGACATTAGGAGGAATTAATGACTTGACAACTAGTTCTTGATATAGTCTTCGTTGAAAAAGCTATTGAAAAATTAAGAGAACTCATTATCATCTTTTATAAAATAATCGAACTATGAAAGTTGAAGATGGATAGGCTCACTCTCCCAAAGACTATTTAATGTTTAACTTCATAGTTAAAAAAATATAATTTAGCATCATGCATTTGTAAATAAAATAGAAAGTTTGTAACGTGCACAAAATTAAAAACAGATTCTCGAATGCGCTGACCCAATCAAAATAATTTTTTTAATAATGTCGACGAGTTCAAAATGTCTAACGATAAAATAATAATAAACAAAGTGGTTACGTGAGATTGTAATGCGTTGAACACAAATTTCCCGCAAGAATTCAAGCGCGGAATAAAGATTTAGAGTTCGGATTTCAAGCTCGCGATGGTTGGGTCGTAGGAGGACGCGTGGCAGCTAAGCATTGTGCAGACGGAAACACTGTCCGAACAATTTTATTTCCCCTGTTTTCCCAAAATTCACATCTTGTACACCCGGGCGTGCAGGCGACTATAGTTGTAACGTTGCCCAAAAATGGCGCAGCAGATGATCCTGAACCAATTCGGTCCTCTGAAAATCAGGCACGCTTTGTACGCAATTGGAAGTGGAAAACGAAAGCCTTTGCACGCCAAGTTGCCGCACAAAGTGCAGGCGCAGGGTCGTTTGGTGTGCCGCTCGCAGGCCATAGATACCGCCCTTAGCCTTCCGGAAATTAGGCCCATCCAATTAAGTGCCCCGAAAACGGCCTTGAATTCCGTGGTACTAGACATACAGGGGATGATGTGCGGGAGCTGCGCCGCGCGGGTTCGAGGCCTCCTCGCTGCAGATTCCCGCGTGGAGTCTGTTGCGGTTAATATGGTCACCGAAATGGCGGCTGTCCGTCTGAAGACGGACGCGCTCGATTCTAGTGCTGTAGCTGAAGAGCTTGCCTGTCTTTTGACGGACCGCGGATTTCCGTCCAAGAAACGAGAGCCTGGCTCAAATGTTGACAATTATGGGAGGAAATGGGAAGACATGGCGAAGAACAAGGAGGCGGCATTGCAGAGGAGCACTACTAAGCTGGCCTTTGCTTGGACTTTAGTGGCATTGTGCTGCGGCACACACGGTGCTCATTTCTTGCATTCTATCGGGATTCACGTAGCTCACGGTACGCAATTTACTTGTCTTCCCTGGAAAATCTTCAGTTTTATAATCTCAATTCCTAAAATTTTAGGTTTTTCCAATGACAAAATTAAGTTTTCATGCAATTGAAGAGGATATATATATATTTGTTTTTTAATTATTGCGTTGAGTGTCGCCATTTATTACATTGAAACCAGAATAATCCCTAATTGCTATATATATTAAATATTCTTTTTCATTTATTCAAATCTAAAGCTTTTTATAACATTCTCTCTTTTAATTTCTATCTTTCCAGTTTCGAAGAATTTTAAGATTGAGGTTCAATTTTCCTTCACGCTGCAAGCTTCTGAATTGCAACTTTTACAAACGTGTAGTCGATGATTTTTTAAAATAAAATAAAAAATTAACTTTAAAAAAAGTCTATTTAGGGCGTACTCTGCAGCAAGAAAGATATGATTACGACAACTAAAGTCATAATCTATTCTTACACTGCATGCTCTAGATTAGAGCTACGAATACTAATTACTAACCTGAAAAAAAGGCATATATTTGTCATACTCTATTAGGAGCAGGTGAACATTGAATAATCAAAATTAGTGGACACTTATATGTTTTGTCCTCTGCTTTTAAGATTACAATCTAACATTATTTAGAAATCCTCACAAATACTAAGCTTCTAGTTTGATGGGCTGCTCCGTATTTTCTGAATCACAACATCATCATCATTATATTTTTTTTTGTTGTTAGTGTTTCAATTTTTTGTAGGATAACAAAAACAGAATTGCAAGATAAAATGTTTCTTCAAACAAAAAGGGGAAGTTCTCTTTAAAATAAAAATTAAACTAAAACTTTTAAAGATTAGTTTACGAACTTACTATTTTTCCATGTATGTAGTGTACTCTTGGGGACTTAATCAGGTAATAAAATAAAAATTAATCTGTCACATCTATTTTACTTCTGAGATTTCAACCATTGCATTACATTCAGGCACTTGATTGAGAAGGTTTGGGATACACAAGGAGGAGAAGTCTTTTGCTGCATTGTTGACTTCAAGAAAGCTTTTGACATGGTACTGAGAGGCAAATTGTGGAGTAGAATGGAAGAATTGAAAATTCCTAAACATTACAGGGCCGCTGTCCATAGGTTGTATGATTAGATCTGGGCCAAAATTTGAACCAAACAGGGTTTATCAGAATGTTTTGGAAGTGACATTGGGGTTAAGCGGGGCTGTTCATTATCCCTTACTTTATTTGGGATGTATATTGACAAATTAGAGGAATGGGTAGACAAGTTTAGTGGTGGGGGGTTCATTTAATCAGCTATGTAACAAAGCTGCGCTTTTATGCAAATGACCTTGTTTTAATGGCAAAAACAGCGCAGAATTTGAAGGAACACTTGAAAGCTCTAGAATTATTTTGCCATGAGGTGGGGATGCAAGTGAACACTAGCAAAACTAAGGTCATGATCTTTACTTTGAAAAAAAATAAGGTTCGTAGAGAATTTATTTTTGAAGACAACCCCTTGCAAGTGGTCAATGAATGTAACTCGCCCTTGATTTCCACAACAAACTCAGATGGAAACATGCATAGCAAAAAGGTTACAAGGTGGATGGAAAGCCTTACACTCATTACAAAATAGATGCAGAAAAGCCGAGCTATGGGATTGGAAAACTAAGAAAACTCTTTTTAGGCTTGTAGAGGTTCCGATGGTACTACATAGTTGTGAAGTATGGGGTAGCAACACTTAAACAAGTAAAAGGAGACAGATAGAGAGATTGCAAAAACATTTAATTTCAAATAACCTCAAGATTAAATCATCTATTCCTTATGAGATTGTCTTGGCGGAGGCTGGGGCTTTTACTATTGAAGCGGAAGCTATGTGTAGATTGATAAGCTATTTAAGAAGATTAGAGAACATGGAACTGTACCATTGGCCAAAAATGGCAGCAGAAGAGAAATTAGATAGAAGAAAGCACATGTGGATGAAGCAAAACAACAAATGGTTGAATAAGTGGGGTATTAAAATAAGAGAGTGCCCAAGCATCAATGGGGAGATAAAAATGTACATTCAAGGAGAGAATGTGGACAGGGCATCTTGGGAAGAAAAATGAGTACTATATCAAACATTTTAATCCCACATATGACAATACTCAAAAGAACTACATAGGAATGGAAATAAAATGGGAAGCAAAAATGTTAATTGCCTAGGTAAGAACTGGTTCGCGTTAGCTTAGATGTGAAACCGAAAGATGGATGATACCTAAAGAAGAGTGGGCAGACAAAAGATGTTGCTATTGCACTCAAGAATTGGTGGAGACAAAATAACATTACATCATGGAGTGTTCAGCCTACAAGGATATTCGGATCAATTACATTGATACACTAAATGTGAACATCTTGAGTAAGTTGTTCGAAGAAGAAAAGATAATAAGGGTTGCAAATTTCTTGATCAAGATACACAGTAGAAGATCCAAGTTGTAGAAGGAAAAAGAGATCTAGTTGTCGGGGTCCTATTTTGGGCTTCGCTTGCTTTTATTGTTTGCTGGCTATCTATGGGTCCCATAGGCTGTTTGGCCTCGTTGATGTTATTAAAAGCATACATTCTTTCATTCAGATATAAACACTAGACTTATAGTTCATCTATCATAAATGAGAGATTTATACCTTTTTATTACTCTATGAACAAGCTAACCTATTATGTATCACACACACTTCCTAGCCAAAATTCAGACATTAGAAAATATGTGCACATAAAAGTTGAATTGAATGTTTTGATTGCACACAAGACAACCTCATAATTGAACTTTCCTGAGTATTGCATTCAAATCTACAAATACCTAATCTAACAATGACTACAGTGCAAAGCGAACCTCGTCAGTCAAAATTCCTGAATCCTAACTACTGTATACAAATATACAAATAACCGATTTAACATTGACTACAACATATAGCCTGCAATTATTAATATTGTGTTTAAATAAATAGTAGCTTTCAAATGAAATAATTTTCAATGGAGATGGCTGAATTGCACATAGACAATTTCATCACACACAATGAGAGCTTAAAAAATTATTTTTTTGCAAAAGCATAGCAAAATCTACCATTAGTTTTTGATTATAGGATAAAACATGTTTCGAAGGGATCCAAAACCTTATTTACAAAACACTGCCATCATGATAAACAGACAACTGGCAGCTAACAAGCAGCAAAAACAAGGAAAAACACAGCAAAAACAGAGACAATAAGAAACTAATGATTGTTTGAGATTCTCGACCACTTGAAGCTCCTGCTGGTAAAATTTCTTTTGAAGACTTGCAAAATCCAGCAGCTCTTTCTTTTCCTCTTGGGATGGTTTCTTCTTGCTAGCCCTCGTATGAGCACCAGGCCCTTTCTTTGCATCTTGCGTTGCCTGTTTGCCCTTTTCCTTGGGATTATGATCTTCATTCTGATACCTTGTCATGACACTATCAACAAACTGTTCTTCCCTAAGCTCATTCAGCTTCCTGGTCAGAAGTCTAATGCCTTCAACACTATTTTGAATCAAACGCTGGCTGATTCGGATAATCCTTTCAAGGTTTGGTTAACTTCCTGCATTTTGTCCTGGCATCACGATTAACTTTCAGAAGGGAAAATTCTGATTCGGATAATCCTTTCAAGGTTTGGTTAACTTCCTGCATTTTGTCCTGGCATCACGATTAACTTTCAGAAGGGAAAATTTGATACTATGATAGACATAAGTTATAACATCCAGCTTAGAGATAATGTCTTCTAACTCAAGAGATGAATTGGAGCTCTACCCCAAACCCACCAGCTTTACCATCAACCTTTTGATGCAAGGCCCTAAGATTAAAATTAGTCCGGTTAATCTCAAAAACAACTGTTTAAAAATCTTGAATTGACCTGCCACTCCTTCCTGTGCAAGACCCAAGACATCATACATGACATCCTTGTTGGCATGAAGGTGAGAAAAGTCCTCTGATAGGCTTGTGTGAGTGGTACCCTGTCCCTTCTTGGGTTTTTTTCAATCAGGTGTTCAACTTCCTTATCTTTGCCTTTGGCTTTATCCCTATCTTGCACTTTTACTAGCTTGTTCTTCCCTAGTATACAAGACAATAGTGCAAGAGATTTGACCTCTCGACTCACTCTTGGTAGAGTTCTTGTGCTTTCGTCTGCCTGGGGATCGAAGACACCACTTGCTCAAAATCATCCTCCAAATCATCTCCCTGCACTTCCTCCTCATAATCAATATCTTCAGTGTCTGTATCCTGAGAATCCATGCTTATCTCTGAATTTTAAGTCACCTTGAAAGTCTGATGTTTACCAGTCGTAAAACCATTTTTGGCTCAAGTTTGGGGCAGAATCTTTTGCATAAGCCATGAAGCGAAATTAAACCTTCATGAAGGATGGGGTATTTTGGATTTTTCCAATAATCCTCACTGCCCTTATCCAGAGAGGCGAGAAGAAAGAAAGGAAAAGGCCAACTTTCTTCCATCAAGGGTTTCCTCTTCCCCTGTGTTCAAATTTTAGGATCACTGCAAATGTAATAGCACTGTCTGTAATGTATGTGTTTTCCAAATGCAACAATCTCTCTTATTTATATTAGGAATGAGGCTATGAGAGACATGTCCCTTCATGGGACATGTCTATTCATTTTATAATGTCTCATTAACCAATCATATATTAGAATAATATATATTAATAATAATATAACATATATATATATATATATATATATATCACACAAATATAATATATTATTATTAATCAACATTTAAGTATTATATGTAATCTAAGTGATCATACGACTGAAGCTACAAACATTAACACCCTGAGAATTCTAGGATCCGTGGTTCTTTGTTTGCCTATCCTCACAATTTTGCATCTTTACTTTTTTTTTCTCTCTTTCTTCCTTTTGTTCTCCATTTTCTACTTGTAAATTACTTATTTTCTATTTGGAAGATTCTAAAAATAATTGTGCCCTGCAATTAAACAAGACAGTAGTTTAATACTGTCTTTTCCCAAAGTATTTAGTGAATTCCTACCCCTAAAAACAAGGGAAATCCTACATTGGTTATTTTTGCCTTCTGAATAAAGGAACATTTAAATCTTTGAAAATTTAAATTACAATGCCATTTATCTTGAATACCAAATAATTTAATATTTTCTGATTTTGTTTATGAAGTTCAAAACTAAGCAAACAAAGTTGTGTATATTTTTCGATAAAAATATTTATTTGTATTTTTCCCCTGGAATTCTATACTCATATTATTCAAATGTTTTTGTGAAATATCCATGTCCTAATTCAGGAATCAAAATTTACAGATACAGCCAATCTCTATTTTCATATGCAGCTATAAATATCAAGATATAGGTCATTTTTAAGGTCACAGATACACCGTAGACCCAGGAGACCATATCTTTGTGGGAATTCTCACCAATTTCTTTATCCCTTGATTTTTCGACCTGATAACCGAGCTTCAAAGTAAATGGGGCCTTGTCAATACATCTTTAGCAGAGAGTACCTGATAATGTATGTATCTCAGTATAGTAAAAAGTAAAACATTATCAGAAGTTAGAACAGCTGTAGTTTTTGTTTTGTGAAAGGGTTTTAAGCCGATTTTATTATTTTCCAGAGCAATAACATGTGATTTTTAACTTTCTTTAATCAAAATATCTTGTCATTAGTTAGAAGAAAAATTATTTTTCTTTTCAAATATAAAATATTGTATAATCCTTGAGTTCCACTCTGATAATATATAATTGATTATCTATGCATACAAAATGTATCTTTAGAAGGTTTTGTAATTTTGTAGGTTCACTTTGGGGAATCTTAGAGAATGCATACGTCAAGGGTGGAACAGCTCTGGCAGCACTCTTAGGTCCAGGCAGAGGTACCATCTCATCCCAATTCAAGATGTGGCTAACTGTTGCATTATTTAAGTGGATTTTAGTAGATAGATTAAAAATTCAAATAATTCCACGTTAAGTGTTGTGCCTGTAGTAACATCACGATGGAGATGTAGTTCAGTGTATGCACTTATGGGAAGTTACCTTTAGAACTGGGGTACAAAGTATTAATCCAATGCTAATTTTAACCTTAGAACTTTAGATATTTTAGGTCTTTTTTCTGTTTAATGTGAGGAAGGAACAAATGAAAGGTATTTTAAGGTCCACATTGGATGGCTGTTGATATATGCACATAATTGTGCTTAGACTTTAGATTAGCTTACAGCATATGCCCTGTGTACCTGACTGTGCTTAGACTATGGGTTTTGAATACCTTATGATTCCCCCACTGAACCACAAGACCTTTGTCATGCCACTTAGATGTATGTGAGTGGGGAAGATGTAGGTATCCAAGGTGCGGACAGAACTACATTCATTTCACAGTAGATCAAGTGCTATACATTATTGAAAAAAAAGCAATCTGAAATTATTTTTTATCCAGCAAGTTAACTTCAATAGCATCCACAGAGAATTATGTAATACAGTTTTCCTCAGTTTTTGCTGATTTGATTCTAATCTCCATTTTTAAAAAGTATTTCTGAAGATATGGACCCTCTTAACTTGGTCTTTGATCTTAGTTTAATTTCTTACCTGCCATTGATGTATGATGTGCCAAAAGCCATAAAATTAATAAATAGTGTTACTCATTTCTTTATTCTGATGTTTTCAGTAATAGTAATTTATGAGCCATTTGTCTAACAAGTAACAACACATTTCAAGCGGCAAGACAATAAGATAAATATCACATCTCTGATATTTTTCAGATGCCATTTCTAAGATTCCAGGATGTTTGCGATGCTTAGCAGATGAGAATTTATTATATCTATCTTAAAAAAAGAAGAAGAGAAAATCTCATCTGCAGAGCATCATGTCTACTATCTTATTTTCACAGTAATTTCTTTAATTATAGTAATCTTCAAAGACTATTGTAATAACTTTCTGATATATTGCCACAACATTATTGTTTTGATAAAGGCAAAAAACCACATAGGAAATAGATACATTAAACTCGCAGTTCGAAGTTGAGTTCTGAGCATATTAACCTGATAGATTTCCATATATACTTTGAATAAACAGATTGAAGCTGTCTGAAAAACCAGCTAGCCAGTGATAAAATCCTACCTATTTGAGGAACTTCCAGAATCCACAAAAAATATTCATTAAAATCAATTAGATTTATCAAGTAGGTGGTGTTTTCACAGCATGAAATTATGTAATATTTTATTAGGCACTAACTGCATAGTTTTTAAATCAAATTTATTGGCCTATACATCAAGAGTAGGGGCTCATCAGAGTCCATCTCTCATGAGCATGAATGGCACACTCAGCACTCACCGCATCTAGGTGAGGCTCATAGGGGTCAAGAATTGGGACTCCTTGGGAGGTCATCCATGCTAGTACTCTATTGACTAAAGCAGGCTTTCCATGGGAGAGCATCACCTAGATGCAATGAGTGCTGAGTGGACATTTGTGCTTACGAAACATGGGTTCTTGTGAACCCCTGTTCTTGAAATATGGGCCAAGGAGTTTGACCTAAAAACTATGCAGTTGAATCTTGATAAAATATCACATTAATTAGATTTTTTTATTTTTGTGGGATTTGACTTTTATAGTGTCATATACTTAGAGATGACTAAAAGTAAAAACCACTTGGATCAAATCCATGAAACTAAATAAAAAAATTTAATAGAAAAGGCTTATGAAAGCCTTTACCTACATAAGAAAAGCACATGAATGAGTCATAATTGGGTTAATATGACATTGATAACAATAGGGACTCAAAACATTTTTTGCTTTGAAATTTCTTTCAATGGAGAAAGGGTCTAGAGGGTGAAAAGCTGATAACAATGAATGCATTCACTGTTTCCCCCTACAAATGAATGCTTAAAGGTGCTTGTGTGCTAAGTAGGTCTCCTTGCCTTGTAATTATTACCAATATATATGAGGAAAATTGTCATTAGTATGATGACTCATTAATGTCATTTGGCCATCTTGGAGATGAATGAAATCCACACGGGTTAAATCGTACCAAAAAAAGCTAATTAAAAACTGCTTGTGAAGTTCTCTACCTACCTAACATAAATACATGAATGAGTTGTAATCGGTTAATACCACATTGGTAAGTGTGAGACATGGGTGAATCATAAGGCATTAAATGGTCCAAAAGTTGTGTCAACGGGGAAAGAGGCTACTGGTAAAAAACCCAAGGTGGTTAACTTATTTGCTATTCTGCCTCCCTTCTAGTACTAACAAATGGTCAATGGGGCTTATGTGCTTAGTGGGTCCCCTTAACTTGTAATTATAAAAAACATAAATGAAGAAAAATGTTAGTAGTGTAATGAATCATTAAGTTCATCTTGGAGATGGCTAAAAACCACATGTCAAATACCTCAAAAGGAAAATATCCAATTAAACATTGCCTATAAAAACCCTAACCTATGTAGACCAAGGGGTGCATGCTAGGGAAAAGGCTGATGGTCAGGCACATGATCCCAATTAATAAAGAATCTTCTTTAGCTGCCAATCTTTGACATTGGTCTCACAAGAGAGAGTCAAGATCAGAATTAGAGAGTCCTATTTGACGATGATTCTCGGAAGTTGATAGAAACAGGGATAGAAACTTCCCTCCTTATCTTCCACTATATGATCAGAAGCTAGATCAAGCTCCCAATAAAAACCTGAGAACAGGGTGGCCTTTGGTGTTGTGACAAATGCCTTTACATCTCGCTTGGTCAGGATTGCCCCTTATTTCTAGGGCTCCCACATGATAATTCTATAATTCTGATTGGCGGCCCTGTTATTGGGGGAATCGCCACAAGGCCCACAACAATATTATTGAATTAAAAAAAACATTTTATTTTAATGTCCTAGGATGTCCTAAATAGGTCAGTGGTATTGAAAAGTACCAGGTCAAATAACATGGGTGAGCAAAAGGAAGCCCCGGAAGGAAAGTACTGTGAGGGATTTTTTTTGTATCAGACAAAGATCTGATCATATCCCAGATGCACACCCATGAACTAAGTAATTTCAAATTTAAGATCTTTTTTTGAGAAGATGTCATGGATTTTTAAACATATTGAAACCAAAGAGTGCAATAAAAATATCAGTAATAAGTATACATTGTGGGTTGTACTTAGCTCCCATGGGAAAATGATAGTGGCTAACTGCCTTACTAAACTTCTTAGGGGATGAAATATGTTCCTTTTTGTTGATGTATGTAGCATCAGTCAGATGAATAAAACTGATTATATAATTATTATGAGAATTGATTTATTATATATACATATATATATATTAATATATTTAATAATTGATATTATTTATTTTAATATATATATATATATATATATATATATATGAAGTAAATCTTTTATTTATTCTTATAATATTTATATAGTTAAATTAATAAACTAGATTAATGAATAGACATGTCCAAGGGACATGTCTCTTCTTGTCTTTACCATGTATATATACAAGAGATCGATGCATTTGGAAAGTACATATTTGTACAGCAGTACTATTACATTTGCAGCGATCTTAAACTTAACATGGTATCAGAGCCAGACTGCAAATGTGAGAAAGAAATGATATAAATGAGTTATATGGAAATAATCTTCCGTCACCTATATGTCGTGAGGCGCTAGCGATTGGAGACATTGATCGAATATTAAGTTTATTCTGCCATGAGAAAAATATTAGAGCTGTATTCATTACTGATAAGCTTTGTGTGCGTTAGCATTTCAAAGATATTCTGAGTTTTTACATGCACAGCTTATATATGTTTATTCTGGGCAGGAACGTTCCTTGTGCATGTGATTCTGAAATCATATTGGGTGTCTCTATTCCCAAGCATTGAAACTTGTTTTCAGGCGGTCACCCTTTCCACTGCAAATGAATGTTGTGTGAAATAGAACAATTTGGAAATGATAAGTGAATTCAGGAGACTGAGCTTCTTATGATTCCCGTGTCACTTGAAGACTGCTATTTCTTACTTTTGCGTTCTTGGCTGGGAGTAATACTTCACCAGTATAAGGGCAAAGTGTCTTGTACTCAAAGTTGTGAAGCTGCAGTCTTATTCTAGTGCAACAAATTGATCATATATGCTACTCTGCCCTAATTCAATATTTCTATGGCATATTATATTGCTGTGTGGGGGAGTACACTATCCTGATAGTTGACAATTTCCAGATCACGGGGTCAGAGTATAGATTTAACAGTATTGTCCCTTTCGAGCTTTGGATGTCCGCTGATAGTTTGTGTGAATATTGAAGGAAGAAAGAGGGTATTTGTCAAAGCATGGAATTGGTTGGTTCAGGCGCATCAGTGGTGGATTTGATCATTTCTAAAGTTTGTATTTTCTGTGAGTTTTGAACCGGAAACATGCTTTCAATAAAGTAAATTATTGGAGGAGGTCCATAAAATATCAGATTGATGCAGAACATTGCTGTCCACAGCGGCAGACATAGTTTTGTGATTGTCATCTATCACAACAGCCTCAAATTTTGAAGTGACTGCTTGGTACGTAACAAGCTCCTGTCTATAATATATTTGTTTCATGAACAATAAACATCTGTATTAGATATGGATATGATGAAGCGCCATAGGATCCACATTGAATACACCTACTGTTCAATGTCCGGGTATGTCATTTATATGTGTTATTGAGAAGTCTGAGAATTGAAATATCAGACTTGTTATGAAGGCTGCACTCTGAATGTATTTGGACATAAAGTTCAGATTTTGTGGAGTTTGATTAACCCTTGTTCACATTGGTTCTTAATTTTGTTTCCTTGTGTTATGTAATGTGCTGGCATTGAAAACTCAACATCAAACCATTTATACAAACCCCCAAGACTCAGAAAATTAGGAATCAGACCTTGCACACCAAGTGTTTGATGAAATGTCGGATATTCTTAACTAAAATAAAAAGGCTTGATTCTTTTTTAATCTGTGACTAGTCATTCATCACACAGGTTAAAGACTTTATTGAACTGGCTTGGGGCAACAATAAAATATGAAACTGACTATATATATATTGCATATGCTTCGGAGGTTCTGGCAAATAAAGAGTGATCGAACAGTGGACAAACAAATATAGTCGGCAAACTTGCATACAGGAGAAGCAAAGACAAAAACATAATAGCTAACATCAAATGATAGGTGTGCAGATATGAGTGGAGCATTACCTGTATATACGAATATATATACATGACATGACACACTACTGAATATAGCCATGGTGGAGGTCATGTGAGTGAGTCCATGACTAAACACCTGTATTGAGTCACCCTCTAGGAGTATCTATGGTGACCATCATCATAAGATGATGATATTACATGAGTGATTTCTTGATAAACACTTGTGTTTGTTTGCATTTCCATTCATGGGAGTAGTCATGATGGAGCCACCCTCTGGGAGTAGCCATGGTGGACATTACTCTATAACTCAGATATCTGAGAAGACCCTCTTTAGCTAAGAGAGAGTGGTGATTTTAGCGTCACAAGGACAAACCAAAAGTTATCAAGAAGGATTCCTCCCTAGCTAAGAGGGAGTGTTGGATTTAGCTTCGGGAGGATCAAAATAATAATTCAAGTTGGTGGAAGAAATTGCCAAAGGGTATTAATATTTGACAATAAGAGATAAGTATTTCTACCCTTGAATAATGTTTATAAATCTTGAGTCATTAATTTATGCCATAAGATCGGGATAATAAATTTTTTATACTTCTATAATTAATATTTTCGTTCAGGATAGTTTACTGTTATGAACTAATTGTAATCTCTCTTTGAAGTGCATTGAGGACAAATCTAGAAGCATACAGGATTGCATTCAAGGGAGAAAGAACTTAATGCCTGCAGTTATGGAACTGAGTTGAGAGTTGATATCAGATTCAGAGGGAGTTTGACAATTCATTAGAAGCAACCTTGGACAAGAAGGTCAGAAGGTTGATATCACATTCAGAAGAAGTCTGATGAACCATCAGAGGAAACCTTGGACGAGAAGGTTAAATGTTGATGTTATTACTCAAAGATTCAGAGGGAGTAAACCATATCGAGATGATTTCCCTAGTGACCAAGAAACTATAAAAGGAAAAGAATTGCGATTCAAATGATGAAATTCCATGTATGCGAACTAGAAGGCTTTTATGCAGATATCTAGGTCATGATATTCCTAGATAGATGGTTGGGAATTTAAGAAAAGAGCTTAATGTAGACTAAAGAACAAAGACACAACTTGCTCGTAGAAGGTTGATATTAGATTCAGAGGGAGTATGATAATTCATCTAAAACAACCTTGGACGAGGAGGTAAGGAGGATGTTACAAGACCTTAAAGGAAGCATCCAGAGGACTATGATCATGAGATTGAGTCTCATGTGTGCTGGCTGAAATGCCTTTATGCTATCTCCTACATAACTTGGGGTTCACTTAGAGTGATGCAAACTATATAAGAGATATAGTGCATAAGTATGCTATTCAAGGTACATTATCCCTACAGAACATATGATTGATATTCTCACCAAGTTTTCTTGCTAGAGGTAAGGTTGTGTACCTTCAAGATAAACTTGGCATGTTGGAGAATGAAGTCTTAGATGAAAAGGAGTTTCAATATCTGTGATCTATTATCTTGTATGTTATTGCATTCTTCTCCTTGAGAGAGAAGTCTAAGGTGAAAGCCCTTGTTTCCACCCTTTGGGATGAGCCATGATGGATCCACCCTCTGAGATGAGTCAAGGTGGATTTCATGTGTGTGACTCCAGGACTTATGGGCCCTCTTGTGAACATTGGAGAAAGTTGACGACTTTTCGACAATGAACACTTGTATTTGATGTGACAAGGTGACGATCTTGTAATGGAGATTCCTTATGGTAGACTTTTGATATGTCTATGCATATACCATAATAGGGTTATATGTAAGGGGAATGTAATATTCTCAAATTTACTATATCCTTGTATCACGATATGAGGTGATATGAAAATCAAGTATCACGATCTAAGGTGATTCCTAATATCACAATCTAAGGTGATGTGAAAACTAGGTATCATGATCTAAGATGATTCTTCATATTACGATCTAAGGTAATATGTAAAATTAGGTATCACGTGTTAGGTGATTCCTCATATCACATGTTAGGTGATATGTAAAACTGGGTATCACATGTCAGGTGATTCCTCATATCACATGTTAGGTGATATGTAAACTGGGTATCACATGCCAGGTGATTCCTCATATCACATACTAGGTGATTCCTCATATCACATGTTAGGTGATATGTAAAACTGGGTATCACATGTCAGGTGATTTCTCATATCACATGTTAGGTGATATGTAAAATCGGGTATCACATGTCAGGTGATTCCTCATATCACATGTTAGGTGATATGTAAAACTGGGTATCACATGTTAGGTGACTCCTCATATCACATGTTTGGTGATATGTAAAACTAGGTATCATGTGTTAGGCGATTCCTTAAATATCGCATGTTAGGTGATATATAAAAATGGGTATCATGTGTTAGGTGATTCCTCATCTCACGAGTTATGTGATACTTATCATCACGTGTTATGTGATATCTGCTTTCACGAGATATTTGAGATTTCTTATCACAAGAAATGTCATATATGATTTTATCTTCCCTAGCTAAGAGGGAGTGTTGATGTATGTAGCATCGGTCAGATAAATAAAACTGATTATATAATTATTATGAGAATTGATTTATTATATATATATATATATATATATATATATATATATATATATATATATTAATATATTTAATAATTGATATTATTTATATTAATACACACACACACACACACACACACACACATATATATATTTAATAATTGATATTATTTATATTAATACACACACACACACACACACACATATATATATATTAATAATTGATATTATTTATATTAATACACACACACACACACACACACACACACACACACACACACATATGAAGTTAATCTTTTATTTATTCTTATAATGATTATATAGTTAAATTAATAAATTAGACTAATGAATAGACATGTCCCATGGAGGGACATGTCTCTTCTTGTCTTTACCATGTATATATACAAGAGATCGATGTATTTGGAAAGTACATACTTGTACAGCAGTACTATTACATTTGCAGCGATCTTAAACTTAACACTTTTTAAACCTACCAAGGACCATTCATAGTAGGCACCACTTAACTTTCTTTTTCTTCATGTGGAGCCGTAATTCACTGATTTATGGCTTAAATCAATTTGCAATATTATCCTTTATGGGAGTACTTGAAGTTTGCTATTTAGAATTTCTGTCTGCCTATTTCAGCCCTGTGGAGAATTCTTCATCCTGCCTATTTTGTTTAGAATTTGTAGTTAATGTTTATGTGGTTTCTATCTTCCCAGTACATCTAAACCATAATTTCTTCTGATCCAAACATCTTCCTAAAGTTGCACTCCACCCAGGCTTTACTATGCATTGCAGTTTTAGTTGATTAGGCCCAGATTGTCTTTATTATTTATTAAAACCTATCAGTTTGGTCTATAAGTAGATATTAATAATTTAATAATTTATAAAATGTAGATTAACAATTTAAATTTAATATGATTTAATTTTTGTTTACTATTTAAATTAAAACTATCGAAAATCTAAGTTAACTTTAGATTTATTTTTATTTAACTTTTTGAAATTTTATTTTATTTTTTAAATTTATATAATTGTTTTTTAATTTATAAACTTATTTTAGTATGTTGGAGAGATTAGATATATATTTTAAGGAAATTAATTAATATTGAAATACTAAAAATTGAACATATATTATAAATCACTTAAATTACATTATTTAAATAAATTTATAAATTATAATTTATATTTTATAAGCTCAATGTATAATTGTTTATATTATATAATTTTATTGAATTATTATTTTTTTCAGGATATTACTCATGGCATCATCATCATCTACTGTGAGAGCATCAGAAAGCGACAAGTGGATCAAACCAAATGCTAAATCTCCATTATGGAAATATGTCACCATCAAAAAATTTCAAGGTGATGGAGGTTATAAATGGAGGTGTCATGAGTGTTTGACTGATTATAATGGTTCTTATACCTGGGTTCATGGGAACCTTTGCCACATAAAAGGTACAAGATGTGAAGTATGCCTTGGTCCAAAAGTTGGTGATGAACCAGGGAAAGGATTATCAGTTGAGAAAATTGCAAAGTATCAAAAAGAAGAGGATGAAGCTAATAATCGGGCTCAAATATCAAATCAAAGGTCAAGTCTAAATAAACTTCCTTTGCATCTGATTTCAGGAACATCTACTGGTCACAAGAGAAGCAATTTAGGACCTCTTGAAAAGGCATTCAATTTGCAAAGTCGAGAGGATACAGGTCAGATTATTGCAGGTTGTCTGTATGCAAATGGAATTTCATTTAATGTGGTTTGCTCCTCATATTGGCAAGAGATGGTTAGGTCTATTAATGAAGCTCCAAAAGGATAGAAAAGTCTAGGATTTGAGAAGGTTCATACCACCCTTTTGGCTAAAGAAAAAGATCTTATTGATAGACAATTGCAAGTCATTCGAGATTCATGGAAAATCTCAGGGGTTTCTATCATTTGTGATGGATGGAAAGATGCTAGAAATAGGCCACTCATCAATGTGGTTGCAATGAGTCCAAAGGGGGCAATGTTTTTGAGAGCAGTGGAATGCAAGGCTGAAGAGAAAGACACCCAATTTATTGCCAACATTCTAATTGAAGCAATTGAGGCAGTAGGGGCACAAAGTGTTGTTCAGGTGATCATAGATAATGCGAAAGTATGCATACCAGCAAGGTTGGTCGTGGAAGCAAGATATCCAAATATTTGGTGGACCCCTTGTGTAGTTCGTTCTTTGAACTTAATACTACAAAAGTTGGCAAAATTCAATGGATACAAAATATTTATGAAGAAGCCAAAGAAATTCAGATGTTCATCTGTAATCATCACAAGTCACATGCCATTTACAGACAATTTGTCAAGCTAGAGTTTTTTTTTTTTTTTTTTCAAAATTTCGGTCTATAATAGTGATTTTATTAAATATAGAACGAAAGGATACATTTCAAGTATGTTCATATAGTTACTTTTAAAGTAACAGGTAAGAAAGTTACAAAGATTAGAAAACCAAAAGCTACACATAAGATATTACAATTATCCAGTCACCCATTCAGCTTAAACAAAGAAACCCTTCTGGGTTGTTCCATCCTACTACGGATTTAGATAGGTCCAAGCCATCAACTAACCAAAAATACCCAAAATTTGGAATAGTCGGGGTCTACCATACAAACTCCATTAACTGTGTTCAAAAGATTCATCCGTTGTGCACAGCCAAACCTACATGCAAAAAACTTCACCATATCAATTTTGGTCCCTCCAGTGGCTATAACTACCTGATATTCTTGTTTAGCCCTAACCAGCCTGCTTACAAAATTATCCTACCAGCCATCCAACCCACATCCAGAATTTTTCAAAAATTTCAAAAACTACAAAATTTGGCATAAGGTTCGCCTATTCTTACTTACCTACTCTCTTTCCCCTCTTTTTCCTCAGGATTGGAGCATCGAAAACCCTTCTCCTGTTCTCAATCACCTCCTCTGCATCCAACACAACCTGCTTTAGAAGCTTCCAAGCCCTCCTTTCAGTGCGATACTCCTTGTTAACTTTGCCCCACCACCTAAAAAATGACAGTTTTCCATAAATCCTCCCCTCATCCTCAAAGCACTCCGAGTAATCCATGCCAATGCCTGGCCAGGCCCATTCCAAAATCGACTCCAGGCCAATCAGAAGTTCATCATCAAATAATTTCCGGATAAAACAGTTCACTTCGGCCGTTTCCTCGCCTATCTCCAATGCCCATGCAATGATGACAGAGATAACATCCAGGTTAACTCTTCTCTTCACCAACTTGTTTTGGAATTGGTCACCCAAGACCACCAATGCAACATCCACAACCTCCTGGTTTTTAATGTTCAAGGGGCCCTTCATCCTCTCCTTACTAACTGGACCCTTAAAGCTCTTCAGCTGTTTGTTGATGTCAATTGAGAAAGTGGCTTCCATGATTATTGTAGCGAACAAATGCCACCTACTGAGCTTGAGTTAAGCAAAGAAAACAATTGCAGATAATGGGTTTTGAAAAGGATTGCTATTTAAAACCCTCTTTGCACTCACACTTCAAAAGTCATTCCACAAAGTTGAAAGGATCGCAGCACGACAAACTATCATAACTACATCCTGTCATATTTCCCTTGTGCTGCGAAAACCTTGGGTGACGGGGTAATAAATGCTCCTTTAAAAGAATAGCAATTCGATAAACATTTTGTCCTTTTGCATGTAATAAGGAGCCGTCAAGAAAGGGCCATCGCATTGGAGATCCAACTAATTATGAAAAAGCACGGCTAGAAGCTAGAAAATCTCAATGCTGAGATCATTAACATTATCTAAGGAAACCACCCACTTTGACATCACATCAGCCTCCATGTTGCCACTCTTGATGTGGCCAATCTTAAAGTCTTCGAATTTATGCAACTCCTCCAAAGTTGAGCTAATAACCGATTGCAAATGCCAAGCAATACAATCACCCTTCTGTAGGACTTGAATAATTATCTGAGAATCCCCTTCTAAGAAAATTTTATTATAATTAAATTTTCTACCAATTTTAACAACCAATAATGCCGCATTAGCCTCGACCTCATTGTTGGTTCCATCCTTAAGCTTTTGAGCTGCACAAACCAGAGCATTACCCAGACCTCATTGTTGGTTCCATCCTTAAGCTTTTGAGCTGCACAAACCAGAACATTACCCAACCAATCTCTGACAATCACCCCTGCACCCGAAGGACCTGGGTTTCCGCTAGCTGCCCCATCAAAGTTTAGTTTCCACCTACCTTCTTCTAGCTTGCTCCATAATACAACCTTTTTAGGAACTGTCTTACTACTAGCTGCCACACCTTAATTGGAGAACCTAATCTTTGCCCCTGGTCATTTGAGTTGGATTAATCTATCTCCAAAAGTATAAGGAGTGTAAGAGTTAAGGTGTGCAGTAGAGGCACTCAAAACTTCTTCAATGGAAACATTAATTCTTTCTAAAATTCTACTCAAGGACTCCACCCTATTTTGGAAAATCCTCCTATTTCTCTCCTTCCAGATCTCCCAGATCACAATGGAAGGAGAGATATGCCAAACTGCAGAGAGAGTAGATCTACGAGGAGCAACCGGCCAACTGAAAAAAAAATCGTTTACAATGTTTTGTAAAGGTGCAAACCAACCTAACTTACCTCTTACCGTCTCCCAACACTCTGGGCAAAACTACAGCTCACCAAGAGATGGTCAACATCCTCCGACTCAGCCTCACAAAGGACACATTTGGTTGGTCCAATGAAGCCATACCTTTTCCTTCTTTCTCTTGTTAAGATTCTCCCATGAGTAGTAACCCAAGCAAAGGAACCAGCTTTAGGGAGGCAATCTTTGTTCCAAAAAAGCTTAAAAGACCAATTTGGAACAAATCTTTCTAAGGCTTTTAACTCATAGCCTAACTTGATTGAGTATTTGCCGCTTTTGGCAGCACACCAAATCAGTTTATCCTACCCTCTAGAGAAGGTGGCATCTCTACTACTGAGAATATTGCTCATAAGCATTTTATGATGCTTGGAGAGCCCCAAATTGGCTATGCATTTCCAGCCAAGTTTTTGGCCCAAAGTAGAATGTTTTACTTCAAGGTAGTCACCCACCTTATCCCCGCACAAATTCAAGAAGAAGGTTTTAACATCATGGAGAGCAGCTATATCCTTAAGGTCAGGATGACCATTTGAAGAATCTTCCCAAAACAAGGCTTTTCTTCCATCATCTACCAACCAAGAGATATGATCAGTTATTATAGGTCTGCAAATAGCAGAGCCTTTTGGGGGATTCATGACAGTCAAGATTCTTTCATCCACCGTACTATCCAGATATTTGGCTTTTAGGATTTTTACACAAAGCATTTCCGGGTTAGAATACATGCTCCACACAATTTTGCACCTAAAGCCAGATTGGTCCAATGCCAATTGCGGAGACCTGCTCCACTATTCACCTTTGGACATCAAATTTTTTCCCAAGAGATCAAAGGGATTCTATCCTCCGAATTTGGCCCACCCCCAAAAAATTTCCTAAGTCTCTACTCTAGATAACTTAAAACCTTCTTAGGAACTTTAAAACAGCTCATAGAGTAAATTGTGATGGAGGAAATAACGGATTGCAGGAGTAGAATACTGCCAGCAAAAGACAGCCACTTCCCTTTCCAACCTTCCAATCTGTTGATGCAGTTATCAATCAGCCCTTTCCAAAGGTCTGAATCACTTGCCCCTGCGAAGAGGGGAACACCAAGATATTTCCCTGGTAAGAAACCTTATTTCACATCCAATATCCTACAAATAGCTCTTTGTGTGTCCAAATCTGTATTGAAGAAGAACACTTTTGATTTGAGCCAATTAATATTCTGACTTGAGGTAGAACAATATCTATCCATAGTGGTTTTGATCAATCTAGCCTCCCTTACATCTACCTCCCCCATCAAATATGTGTCATCAACAAATTGAAGGTGTGAGAGGGGATCAAGTCCATCTGCAACACCTATGCCTTTCCAACTGCCAGTAGATCTTTGATGTGAAATCAGTCGGCCTAAGACCTCAACAAGGATGATAAATAGAAAGGGGGAGATTGGGTCACCTTGTCTAATCCCTTTAGAAGTCTCAAAGAAGCCTTGAGGATTGCCATTAACCAAAACCAAGATTCCTAGGGTGTTCATGCAACTGCTGATCCATTTTAACCAACTTTTAGAAAAAAACAAACTTTCTAAGAACATTCAATAGAAAAACTCTATTAACATTGTCATAGGCCTTTTTAATGTCTACCTTGATCATCATCTTCCTCAACTTAGCAACCTTGATCGAATGTATGGCTTCATGGACAATGTATGGCTTCATGGACAATGATAATACCTTCAAAGATGGATCTATTAGGGGCAAAGCCACTTTGTTCCTGAGAGATAATGCTAGGCAAGAGCCCTTTTAACTTGTTAGCCATAACTTCAGTGATCAACTTGTATACCGTATTAGAGAGAGCTATAGGTCTATAATCTTTAAAAGATTGACAATCTTTCTTTTTTGGAATGAGAGTAATGAAAGTATTGTTAAAATCTTTCAAGATGAAACCCTCAAATTTGGATTCCTCAATCACCCCCCATAACTCCTCCCCAATGAAGTCCCAAGCTTTCTGAAAAAATATGGCAGGAAAACCATCAGGCCCAGGTGCTTTCTCCCCGCCCATATTGAAAAGAGCCTTCTTCACTTCTTCCATAGTGACTACTTTCGTCAAAACCTTGTTTTGTTCTTTAGTAATACTACAAGGGATGACTTCAATGGTTCTACTATCTATTGCTTCATTCAAGGTGTCTTCCGTAAAACAATTAGAGAAGTAATCCACAACAGCCTTATTAATATCCTCCTTATCATAAAGAAAGACACCCTTGGGATCTTTAATAGAGAAGATCTTATTATGGGCTGTACGTTGTTTGACTGATTTATGGAAGAACTTTGTATTCTTGTCTCCCTCCCTTAACCAAGTCTCCCTAGATTTTTGCCTCTAAAAAACCTCTTCTCTAGCCAAAACCTCTTTATTTTTTTTAGTGAGATCCTTCTCCGGCCTATAGTCCTCCTCATTCATTCCCAATCTAATGACTTTAGAATTTAGTTTGCCCAATTTTTCTTCTAAAATCAATTTATCCTCAAAGATATTCCTAAAAACTTCTTTGTTCCACACCTTAATCTTATCTTTAACAAACTGCAGTTTCTTGAAGAAAATGAAAGCTTTGTTACCTGATATAGAAGGGGCTTCCTTCCACCAATTTTCTTTTAGTTCCAGGAAATTGTCCACCCTTAGCCACATTGATTCAAACCTAAAGGGGGCACGTTCCAGGGTTCCATCCTCTTGAATGTGAAGACGGATTGGAAAGTGGTTAGAGCCTATGAGGGGTAGGATCTCTGCCTCACAAAGCCAATTAGATTCCTCCCAATCCCCAGCCAATAGGAACCTATCCAATTTCTCAACAATATTAAGAAAACTAGCCCTTCGATTGGTCCACGTAAAATCACCATTCCTTAAAAGGACCTCCATCAACCTATTATTTTGTACAAAGTCTGCAAAATCTTTATGACTTTGTCCTTGCCATCCTTTACCACCCAATTTTTCTTCAGCCCTTAAAACGGTGAAATCACCACCTAAAATAATCAACCTTCCCTCATATTTGGAGAGGATCTTGGACATATCATCCCATACTGATTTCTTTTTAGCAAGATTGTTAGGACCATAAATATTGATGATCAAAAAGCTTGTAAGGAGCTGTTTAGAACCCACCTCTGCTACTTGCCAGTGCTGACCAGCGTCAAGAATCTGTAGGTCGATACAATTTGGATTTCATTAAAGACCCAATCCATCTGAAGCACCATCAAAGCCAACCCAAGCGCTATGCCACTTAAAGAAAACCTTCTCGAAATAATCTATTTATGAATCTTTAATCTTCGATTCTTGTAGACAAACAATGTCTAGTTTCATTTGATAAAGACCTCTTTTGATCAAATGAAACTTGTCAGGGGCATTGCAGCCCTTGACATTCTAGGATAAGATTTTCATTGCTTCCGGGAGGGGGCCTCTGAATAGCCCCGACCCGATCTCAATAGCTTGGTTTGATTAGAAGCATTCCCTACCAAGGCAAGCTTCATCTGAATAAACTTAGGTCCTCTTTTACACTTTTCTCCCAACTTAAGTTTGGAGATTTTAGACTTTGACTGCTTCACATTTCTTCTCTGTTATACTCGTTCCTCAAAGAAACCTAACTCATCCTCCTCATCCATTTTCACAGGGGAATCAAAATTAGAGTCGTATTCAATACCGTTTCCACCACTATCTCTAGACACTTCAAAGAGGTTATCAAGCTGCCTGATAGGTGAAATTTTGATATCTTCGAACATAGAATCCTTCATCACGAGGTCATCCCTGAGGGGAGATTTTGGGGTTCCTTCCATAAGTTGATTTTCATTGATTTCAAAATCACTAAGAGGTTTGACAAACCTATCTTGCCACCCTGCTAAATCATTGGAGGCATCTAACTGTTTCTCAAAGGTGTTAGGAACAAATTCAAAGTCCTCCATATTCCCAATATTATTTGGAATATGCACATTTGCTAGTTCATCCAGGAATGCTTCAACACCATGGATATTGACCTGGAGGGGCATTGTCACATTACTTACTTGCAGGGGATCGAGCTTGAATGGGGTTTCTTTGACTATCTGATCGGAGAACCAGTCAAACTGATCCCCTAAACCAGAATGAACCGACTTCTCCTCCTGTTGAAAAATCTCTGCTAACCACATATCCCTGTCAGCTCTTGGAAGACATGGGTCACTTCTCCGATCCTCAACTATCATCAACATTTCACACCTTAAAGCTTCATCCAGACCCTTAACTCGATTCAAATTCGTAATCTTACAGATATCATCAACCAGTTTGTTAGACTCTAAGCTTTTCCCTTTATCTAGGATACTCCCCTTGTCCTTTGTAGGTTTCTTATCAACCCCCGCCTCAATATCAAACATCAACTGTTGATGCCATTCACCCTTAGAAGAGCCCAGCATCATGAAGTTAGAGAGCTCATGACTTTCCTCCATCAACACCAATATCCTTGGGTAGCACGAGAAATCATTTGTGTCCAAGGCCTCTTATATTCTGATGAATGTGCCTAAACTAGTACCAATGGTTTGAAGAGTATCTTCTGCCCAGTATTCCAATGGGAGACTATGCAGCTTACCAGACTAACAATTCTTTAACTTTCTCCTTTTTGGGATTAAAATTTGGGGACCAATCTCTGATATAGAGGCCTCTTCCTTCAATGATATAAGGGCCATTATTTAAGACCCATTCCTTCTCATTAGAGGATCAAGTGATTAGGACAAAACCCTTTGGTAGGGTTTTCAGGACCCAGTCCTTACCCTCCATTTTTTCACACCAGTTCTTAATCTTATCTACAGAGGGCTAAGATCCTACCCATTTAGCCAAAAAAGCTCTATCTTCTAGAATAGCCACAGATTCAACCCATTGCATATTATCTATTAAAATAGAGGAGACAGAGCCATAGAAAATATTTCCATTTACCGAGTTGACCGAGGGAGAGCCAATCCAATTCTCTACCGACTGCTCCAGATTCTTCGACGGCTCCTTGGGTATTTTTGGTCTCCAGAACTTGTGCACAATAGTTTGAAACTCAAAGGGCTTATTCTGCCTTACTATGATCACATTGTCCTTTTGTAGATTTTTCCAGCCCCTGCCATGCCTCCCAAGAGCCTTCTGATAAGGGGGGTTCAGATATCAAACCTATCTACTAGTATGTCTGATCCATTAAACTTGGTTATGAAGCTAGTTTGTGTTCTATTAAAGGGCCATATTCCTTTTGAATGGTAGGAAAACTAGCGATTCTAGGATTGACCAGACCCCCTTCCATTTTGCCATGGCGCCCTGAACATGTTCGATCTTTGCAAACCAGGGCCTCCATTGCCTGGTCGATTTGACCGTTGCTCCCTCATGCCGCCAAGCTAGAGTTGTTAAAGGTAAGTTTATTTTGTATTAAAAATATTCAAATATATTATTTTTATTAAAATATATGTAAGACATTAATTCCTTTTTTTTTCCTAATTGAAGGTGGTTGAGATGCACTTTGCCACACACTACATTGTTCTCAAAAGGCTTGCTGATGTCAAACAAGCCTTGAAAAGTATGGTGATTAGTGATGTTTGGATAATTTGTAGACAATCACAAATAGATAGAGCAAATAATATCAGAACATTAATCCTGACGATGATTGGTGGGCTCAAATAGATTATTTACTATCTTTCACTGAGCCAATATACACCCTCATTCGTCATTGTGATACTGATAAGCCAATATTAGGTGATATATATGATTGCATAGATACAATGGTTGAGCAAGTAAGAGATATTATTATAGCAAAAGAACAAGAACCCATTAAATTTTCTAATAGACAAATATATGAGGCAATCAAGAAAAGATGGGAGAAAATGACAACTTCTTTGCAACTTTTGGCATATGCTTTGAACCCCAAGTACTACCATGCTGATATGTTACCATTACCAAATAGAACAACATCGAATAGGGACGTTGAGGTTGTTGAAGGATATAAAAAAGCTTTCAAGAAATTGTTGCAGAGATTCAAGATGAGTTTGTGACATTTGCATCATTTGATGAAACTTATGCAGATGTTGATGCAATGGGAGAAAAAAAGAAATGGACCCTATAAAGTGGTGGAATTTCCATGGTGCCACGACTAAACATTTGAAAAAGCTATCTATCAAACTTTTGTCACAGGTTTACTTTTATGTGTTGTTTTATGCTCGTTTAACCACGGGCAATGATTTGCCCTCCCAACCGTAGACAATATTTGATTGTCTCCCTTGAGCATTTCTCTAAAAGATAAAGCTTCCATTGCATCGTCTAATTATGACAAGGTAAACTTGAATATATACAAGTTCATTTAATTTCTAACTGCAGTCGGCCTTTTATTTAATTTGATGAGAGGGCCCGATCCATTTAATTTACTAATTACTTTATTGTATTTAAAATACAATAGCTTGAATATTTAATTCTCTAATTAAATAAATAACTAATCATATTTTATACTCCAATTAATTATTTATTTAATTCTCCCAATTAAATAAATAATAAATAATCTATAAATAAATATTATTTATATTATTTGATTCTCCAATAAATTATCCCAATTAAATAATAAATTATTTATTTAATTCTCCTAATTAAATAAATAATTAATCCATTCATTATTTAATTATCCTTAATTAAATAATTAATTCATTATGTTAATTTTCCTAATTAAAATAATGTGAGCTAGAATTCGATCTAGCTACCAAACATCAACATTCCCTCTTAGCTAGGGAGGATTCTAGCTCTTACCATTTCTTTCCATCATGCCTACTCGCAGAGGATGAAAGCATACTTGCAAAACAAACCAACCATTCCCATCATGCATACTTGCAGAGGATGGAACCATCATGCCTACTCGCAGAGGATGGTCAAGGCATATCCACCATACCTACTCGCAAAGGGTGGAACCATCATGCCTACTTGTAGAGGATGGTCAAAGCATATCCACCATACCTACTCGCAGAGGGTGGAACCATCATGCCTACTCGCAGAGGAAGGTTGCTGCCGTACATTGCTCGTAGAGGGTGGACTTCAATACAACACCACCTTACATTGCCCGCAGAGGGTGGTGAGGAACTTTGCCATCTTACATTGCCTACAAAGGGTGGACTTAAAAAATATTACAATGCCACCTTGCATTGCCCGCAGAGGGTGGTACACATATTTTCTTTCAAAGAAGATCCAAGATACAAATACAACATCCACCTTGCATTGCGCGCAAGAGGTGGGTAATAAATAAATAAAAAACAAATACATCAAAGGGGCTGAGACTCCCTCTCAACCAAGAGAATCCAAGATCTCATTCTCATGATGAGCAATACATAATCATAAGATATCCATATGATATCTATTACAAGATAAGAATCCATGGTTTGCTCCTAGCAATCAAGTATTCAAATTCAAGTCTTCCTAAATCAGATCTCAAAATATCCGGATTGCCTTGCCAAGATGCAAGGACTTGAACACCAAATTGCTGGAGGCTGCCTACCAAGTTGCAACGAAGACCCCTTCAAGTTGCAACTTGGACAAAATCTGAATGACAAAACAAAATCCTCAAATCTGCCAAGAAGTAAACCAAATCTGCCAAGGAATATGTCAAGAGTATGCTGCTGTAGCAACCAAATCGCAGCCCCAACTTGTCAAGATCTCGCTGCCAAGTAGAAGACAAGTCGCCACCAAATGCAGATCTGGGCAATTCGCAGCCTAAATAAAATGAAGATCGCTGCCTTCCTGGTTAAATTCGCTGTCCAAATTTGAGACAGAATTGCCACCCAAAGAAAAAGCTCTGCAGTCCAAAGCAGAGATAAAATTGCATGCCTAGATCTGGACAATTCGTCACTGCCTAAAGGAGAAAATCGCACGCCACAGCAGAAGAAATTCAATGCCCAACAGAGGTAAAATCTCAGATCAGGGAAGAGGGAAATTGCAGCCTTGAATAAGGAGTAAATTGCAGGCCTTAGAAGACCTCAAATCACCACCAAGAAGAAGACTGCATGCCAAATGTGAAAAAGACGCTGGAGCTGCCAACAAAAATGCCACCCCAAACAGATCCAAATCGTTGCCAAAGGGAGCTGGAAGATAAAATTGGAGGCTCGAACAAGGAGCAGATCCTAAAAAAAAATTGCAGCCTTCATGAGCAGAAAATCGCTGCTTGTTGATGCAATTCAACACCAAGACAAAGCTGCCAAAATGTGATGGACTTGCAACCAAAAACCAAGAGGATCTCATGTCCAGAAAAAGAGCAGAGAAAATTGTCTTTTGTAAAGAAATCTTCTCCCCCAGATCTAGCCGAAGCTCTGATACCATGTTGTTTTATGCTTGTTTAACCACAGGCAATTATTTGCCCTCCCAACCATAGACAATATTTGATTGTCTCCCCCGAGCATTTCTCTTAAAGATAAAGCTTCCATTGCGTCAAGTGTCTAATTATGACAAGGTGAACTTGAATATATACAAGTCCATTTAATTTCTAATTACTTTATTGTATTTAAAATACAATAGCTTGAATATTTAATTCTCCAATTAAATAAATAACTAATAATATTTTATACTCCAATTAATTATTTATTTAATTCTCCCAATTAAATAAATAATAAACAATCCATAAATAAATATTATTTATATTATTTGATTCTTCAATAAATTATCCCAATTAAATAATAAATTATTTATTTAATTCTCCTAATTAAATAAATAATTAATCCATTCATTATTTAATTATCCTTAATTAAATAATTAATTCATTATTTTAATTTTTCTAATTAAAATAATGTGAGCTAGAATCTGATCTAGCTACCAAACATTAACAATATGACTTATTCTAATTTAAATTATTTCTTATTTTAATTTTTGTTTGATTGTTTGTATCTTTGTAACTTATAAAATTAACTTTTTTTGCAAGTTCTTCTGCATCTGAGAGAAATTGGAGTACATATGGCTTCATCCATTCTGTGAAATGAAATAGGTTGGCAGCCAGCAAAGCAAAGGACCTTGTATATGTGCATTCCAATCTTCGTCTCTTGTCGCATTGCTCCACAGACTACATGAAAGGGCTGAGTAGACTTTGGGATTTACAGCCTGAAATAAGTGACATTGATGTATACATAAATGCAGTGACGCATCTCAATCCCATTGTTGAGAATTCTCACATGGTTGGAGGATCCTCTGGTGAATCTTCAATGGGTTCTGAGAGTCTAGTTGGTGGTCGCACTAGATCCAACTATCCTAACTCTTCAGAGAATCTTGATGATCTAGATCTCCAATTTCAGGAGAATAGTGATGATATTTTTGATAGCATGTGATTCTATCAAACAATTAATGTATTTGAATTTTGTTTATAATAAAACTATATTTAAATATATTATTTTGGAATATGTCACAATGATATGTCCATATTGCTTTAGCAATAATGAAATATTCTTTAATGGCTTAGAACATTGTGTTAAATTTATATATGTATATGTTTTTTATGAATGTCGTATCTTGTCGTATCCAAATGAGAGGTCTTGAAAATAGCCGTATCCGTATCCGATACCATACCCACATCCGTATTCGTGTTCATGCAACTTTGATGTATCCCAATGTTCTAAGAAGAGCCATGGATACGATAGTCATCAAGTTGTTATCTGTGAAATGTTATTCATAGTCTATTGAGACTACAATCTATACAGCTCATAATCACAAATGATTTTCATGTCAAGTAAATCCAAGTCAAATGACCTACAGGAAGAAGTCGTTTAATATGGATGATTGTGATGCCCCCATTGGTCTCACACAAGGAAACGAAACAGAAAGTCGAACCTTCTTATCAAAGGTGTATACAGTCACAATTTAATTGGAAAAATGACAAAATATTGAAATATATAGAGCAAGACGATATTGAGAGTATCATAGAATTTAATATAAAATAACTCAATATGTACGGAAAATGCTTCTTGAAGTTGAACCATTATATTTACCGTGGGAGGGAACTGTTTAAACACGGGTGTCATTGTAAATGTCGAGAAAGCCTTTATTAAACGTGTCGAATATATTCATGTATCAGGCCTGTTAGAACTCTCAATCCATCATTTCCATGGAAGAATAGAAGATTCACGGATGTGGAAGATCTGTACTTTAGACATTAAAGAGAACCCTCTGTTTGGATGGCGCTAGTCATCATTCTTTTTGGGCATTTATATTATTGCTGCCCAAGAGTAAATTCATTACTAAAACACTATGTTCTAGCTGTCGAAGAGAATTAGATACAATTTAAGGATGAATACAAGATGGCGAGTTCAGAAATTACTGCATTGAGTTTATCAAGGAATCAACGCACATGGATAGTGATGGTTTAAAGACAGCAAATATATAGTCAATTGTTGTTTAAACTACGAAACCAAACTTATCAATAACATCGTCTCTCAAGGTGCAGAGATAACATTTCACTGTCATGACCATTCCAAAGGCTAGCGACAGGAGAAGCGGACTATTTAGCCTCAGTTGTTGATTATACCTAATAATGCAAGAGCAGCGATCTGTATATAGACTATAGAGTAAGACTCATGGTGCAGTACTATTGGTCACACAATCCAAACAATCATATTATCGCTATCCCAATCAATTATAAACAAATGATTATTCAGTGATTATCATAAGGTTGCAATTAACATACATTGGCACTTTGAATGGAATAACAATTAGTTATGGAAAGGTGCGATTTGACCAATGAAGTCGATTTGTAGAGAATGACATGTCTCTTAAACACTCAAAGGATGTAATCATTTGGATTGCAAGATATATAATAAAGATTGAACCCATTGTCAAGAGAATTATCATCAGTTATTTCTTATTCTCTTTACATCCTTATTGGATTGCTCAAGTGAGCAATTTCCATTGGAAGAACCGGTTGCATATAACTAAAGTAAAAAATCAGGAGCACCATTGTTGCAAGTTTATAAAGACAAATTAGAAACAGCACTATATTGCTATAAGAGAAACCATACATATTTGCATATTCATAGAAATATATCAGGAGCAGCAAATCACTCCATCGCTGTAAGCTATAAGAATATAGTGTATCATTCTTCTTAGTGTCATATCAGAGACATCTACCAATCGCATTGATTGCATAATTCAGATTGCACAATTCTGACTGCATAATTGATATTGTTTAGCAGAAGTGAAGATTGGATAATTAGATCAAAGATCATCTTTGCATACACCAAATTGCTATATCAGAGACAGCTGTGATATTTATTCTCTTGTATCATATCACTTCATATTATAAATGATATTAAGTGTATAAGGACAATCATTTAGAAAGTGGTATCATAAACTATTATTCTTGCAATTAAGTAACTTCAATCATTAACATTTATGTTTATATAGAGACTTTGTGGAAATAAATCTCTTGCAATTAAAGTTAGTAAGTTAATTGTCCCTATTTCTTAAGTTTTAACAAAAGGGAACATCGCATAAATTCTCTCTTGGATCAAATCTATTTGATGACTTATGCTTCCTAGTGGTGGTAACCCTTCTGGTTAATTATTGAATATAATATTATTGTATTTTGCTAGTAGTTTTTCTATCTCAATTAGAGTCACACATTGCTTCTATGGCTTCTTCCATTTGCATATATTTGGGAATACTAATATAACAAAAAGTTTCATGCTCAATTCCTTAAAAAAAATATTTACTATCTACTAGGTACACTTTTGCAATACCATTCTCTTCTTCACCTTGATCCTTCAAGGGTAAAACTACATTTCTCGAACTCCTGTCTGCCTACAAGTATTTTCTCTCCCATCATGTATAGCTTTCCTATCAAATTGCCATGGTCTACCCAATAAAATATGACAAATATCAATAGACATGATGTACACAACTTTTCATCTTTATAAGTTCTAATCTTAAACCTAATAAGACATTGTTCACTAACCAAAACATTGTGAGATTTTTGCAACCAGGACAGTCTCTGAAGAGTAGGATTTTGTATCCAGTTTATATTAAACTTTCCCACCATCTCACTCAAGAGCAAATTATTAGTACTCGCACTATTAGTTATTCCCTTACAACATATATCTGCATACTTGTATACGGTTTTGAAGAAATTTCTCCTTTGAGTTGGTTCAGTTTGATTGACTGCAGCTCTCAACAAAGCTCTTATCATAAACGGAAACTCACTTTTTTTTCGTTTGCTTGTTCTCCATTGGAGGAAACTTAATTAACACGTGTGGCTCTTGTGGTTCTATATGACCTGTCATGATTTCCTTGTAATTGTGAGCACTCAAATACCGTGTTTTTCAACTCCACACTTGAAATAGGTGCTGCAAAATACATTTCATCTACCATATCTTCCTTTGTCACACTCATAACCATTAGTTCACTTCCTCTACCATATCTTCTTTTGCCACACTAATAACCATTAACTCTCTCATTGTGGTAATTATTCTGATTCTCATTGAGTTCAGGATAATCAAAACTTTGTCCTCCATCTCCATTTCCTTGATTTTCATTGCCACCTATCTGAAATTTGTCATCTTTCTGTTTGTTTACTCTATCTATTCTGAAACTGCTTTTTCAGCTTGTTTTGGGCATGCAAGGCAAACTGACATTCTTATTCAACTGATTATAATTTAAATATGCTTAACTCTTGAACGGATCCTTCAAAACCATTAATATACCTTGCTATTTCTTCTTGATCAGCTTCAACATGACCAACCCTTATTGTCAACTTTTGGAATTCTTCAGCATAATCCTTCGCATTCATATCCTTTTGTCTTGGATTCTACTATTTCTTCAACAATTCCAATTTGTAGTCTGCAGGGATGAACTCAGCTACCATCCTATCTCACCTTTATTTTCTTTCACTCTTTTAGTCCCTTCTAATTGTACCTCTTTCCACCATATAGTAACATAACCTCTAAGCTTTGACTTTTGAAATTCTACTCTTTCAGGGTTTGAAATTTCTTTACACTCAAAATATTCTTCTATGTCATTTATCTAATTTATCAATTCCTTAGGACTTAAACCACCAAAATAATTAGGAACATCAATTTAGAAATTTACTAATACTAGAAATTACTTCTAACATGCATAATTTTATATGGTCTTATTTGTTATGTGATGAATAAACTTCTTGCTGGCTTTTACAGATTTACTTATGGATGGATTTAAAGCTTTTATACAGAGATCTCCAAATATGAACTCACTTGTTGGATTTGGAGCAATATCTGCTTTTATGATTAGTGTTGTAAGTATGATTTAACATGAATTTTGATTTAAGATTGTAGAAACTTTCATAGATTTGATTAAATCTGTCATTCAAATTGACCATGACTAATTCTGTGATTTAGTGGACTCAACTGGTCACTGAAAAACCTATTCTGACTTTGTGCAGGTTTCTTTGGCATACTCTGATCTTAATTGGGATGCTTCATTCTTTGATGAACCGGTGCTTCCTTTTTCTTGCATATGTTTGTGCTTTATCATGTGCAATCTTATTGTTTCTCGTCTATTTTTGGGAGTGCTTCTTCATTTAAGGGATCAATACCGATTCTTGTAAAAATTTGGAAAAATCTATCTGATTTTTTTCTTGCAACTCCATGAATGCCATATGAAATATATACGCACTCAATTGCAACAGACTAATAAACATATTGTGCATATGTAAAATGATTGAACAAATGAATTTAAGGCATTTTCTATATCGGTATAGTGAAAGTCATCTTCCAACTATCTATGTATGTGTTATGTCTCCTGCCGGGACTTTACTTTATTCATCCTAATATTCCCAACTAGGGTTTGAATTGTGCTTGAAATGGTGATTTACTTAGTCCCTGTAATGTTCCCTACTAGGAGGCTGCTGATTCCCAATTATTAACATACATCACTGTGCATTTAAATCAGATTAATTCTAGAAACAATTAATGATTCATAATACATTTGACACTTAACATATTTAAGCCCCAATTCCTTACTTTTCTCTTAAACATCATTCCCAAGGAGGATGGGGATTTACTTGTCATAGGATGTTTGGAAACCAATCTACAAGTAGGCTCCCTCAACGCTTCAGGGCCTGTTGATATCCCGTCTTGGGATTCACATAACTTGTGAGGATGTCCTCTGCCTCTCCCTATACAACACCAACCTATCCTCTTAAGGGGCAATAGTGAGTGATTAAGGAATGGGCTGTGAATATACTAATATCTTATGTATTATGAATAAAATATAACTGATATCTCTCTCTCTCTCTCTCTCTCTCTATATATATATATATCTGTGTGTGTGTGTGCGCGCATGTATGTATATATATATATATATATATAATTATATATAATTTTTCTATTATTAACTAATATAAATGCTGCAACATATATTAGACTGCTTCCCTAACCCTAATGGAGGACAGTGGAATTACTATGCTAGTGTGCTTGGGAACCATCTACAAGCAGGCTCCTCAAGGTTTCACAAACACAGGTTATACCCATCTTGAGACTTCTCCCACAAGGCTTTAGAAATGCATGTCCTTACCCCATCTTGGGACTTACTCGTCTTGTGAGAAATTACCTTGCCTCTACCTACACAAACCTCCTATCCATATGAAGGCATTAGCGGAAGACAAAGGACTAGGCCATTAATTATATTGATCTTTCATATATTTTGAATTTATATGCATACACATGAAATTAAGCATTACTGTCGTATAAATTGAAATTCCTGTATTATGCATATATTCCAAGACCTTTTGAATCTGCTATGTGTTCCATTCCTTATTTAATCCCATTTGCCCCTCTCCTCAAATGAACCTTCTTCCCTTTATATCTCTCAATGTGAAGGAGAGGTCAAAACTTTTTATCATAAATGTCCTTTGCTAAGAGACACACCCTTTCACTATTAGCACCCTTGAAATAGTGCAACTCTTTATTGTTTCCGCCCTTTGAAAGATACACAACCTTTCACAATTACATCCATAATTCTTATTTAAATCCGATTTGTACTTCTAATTCCTCCTTTTTTGACTACAAAACAAACACTTATTTCTTTTTTATTTCCTCGATCCTCTTTTTGGATGCCCAATTCAAATGAATCCTTGTTCTTTTTATATCCTTCCCATATGAGGGAGTGGTGACACCTCTCCATCATGTCTGCCTTTTAGCAAAATTCACGACCCTGTTAAACAGGTCGAATAACTAAGAGGGGGGGTGAATCAGTTATTCCCACACACTTTATAAAATTTTTGCTCTGTCAGTAAACTATTAAGAAACAATAATGACAATTTATGAAAAATCGGTTAAGCACATAAAACATCCACACAAAAATTAAACATGTAAACATAAGAACACCGACACAGAGAACACCAAGATTTACGTGGAAAACCCAAACTGGGGAAAAGCCATAGAGAAGCTAATTCTCATGAAATGAAAACACTTGTTAGGGTGACACCAGTTAATGTGATTTGTACAAAGGCTCATTGCCGGTTGTGCTTACTGCAGGTAAGGCTTACTGCTAGTTGGGCTAATTAACCTTAAATAGGAATAGACTTGCTGCCAATACAAAGATAGATGTAATGAAACATGAACTGATAAAATTGCATCTGAATATGCATGAACAATTCAACAATTAAGCTTTGTTACCACATCCACCAGTAGATCACCAACTACTTGATCCACTGCTATTGGTATGTAAGCTTTGACTAGATCTTCAATCTGCCACCTCAGATATCATTGCTCACATACATCACTGCCATAGGTTCTCACTATCTATTTCACATTCACCACACATAATTCTCACACCGAATACAATTTTTTTTTATTTATATGGATATCCGATCATATAGAGGAACACTGACACAGAGAACACCAAGATTTACGTGGAAAACCCAAACTGGGAAAAACTACGGAGAAGCTAATTCTCATGAAATGAAAACACCTATTAGGGTGACACCAGTTAATGTGATTTGTACAAAGGCTCATTGCTGGTTGTGCTCACTGCAGGTAAGGCTCATTGCTAGTCGGGCTAACTACCCTTAAATAGGAACAGACTCACTGCCAATACAAAGATATGTTAAAGTTGGAGGTTTGTCATTGCAGTAACTTGTAATAGCACTTATATTTTCTGTGTGTTTCAAGTTACCTTCTCAATGCATATGTATATGATATTAAGAGGCATGTCTCCATAGAGACATGTCTCTTTAACTCTCATTAGTTATCAATAACATTTGCTTATTATCAATAATACTAATGCTCCATGATAATAATCGTGTAGGATAGATATCAAATGTTTGAGGCCGATAGGTCATTCAAACATTTGATTTCATCGATTGGAATCATCCGATTAACACTACAATCATTAACACTCCCTCTTAGCTAGGGAGGATAATTTCTATCCAAGCACCATAGTGTACAACTATTACCAAACAGTAACATAATGACTGAAGCTACAATTCATCAATACTCCCTCTTAGCTAGGGAGGATAAACATATGATTAGATATTACCTCAATGTAATATCAAGTTGGTATGATTAAGGATATCTTTGATCAGAAGATACCCACCATTTAGATATCATCTCATGATATCAGGAGTAATGACCTTAGAATATCAAGTTGCATGATATTCACCAAGTACTCTGAGTCTCCTGAAGATCAAGTTGCATGACATTCACCAAATACTCAAAATGTCCATAAGGTATGTGCACACGTATCCTCAATGATACCTACCAAGGAACATTATATTCATGGTCTGTTTAAGGAAATTAATCCACCATGCAAGATATAATCTATCATGATTTGCTTAAACATCATAAAATATCCATCATAATAGAAGATTAAGTTATTGTAAGATCGTCACCTTTCAATAATTTCTACAGATACAAGTGATAATCTTTTGGAAGTCGTCACTTCCTCATAATGTACACAGGGGGCAGGCCCATTAAAATCATGCAGTCACACACATGGATTTTCAGACTCCCTCTGAATGTCAATCTTCTGAGCTCCTCATCCAATGTTGCCTCTGAAGTGTCAGACTCCCTCTGAATTTGATATCAATCTTCTTTTTCTTGAAAGAGCATCCCTGGAAAAGATAAAGGCAAATAGCTCTTATAGTACGTATAGAAATACAAATAAGAGAGAGACTACAATGAGTAAATAAATGTAATACTCAAGAATAATAAATAATTATCTGCGCATCAACATCCTTGATACAACTTGCTCCAATGAGGGTCCATATGCAACAAATCAGAAAACACCTTCTCAAATTATTTGAGAGACATCTTCCTTCTAAGGATGGTTCAAGTGTGGACACAAGTCGTAGAGAGTACCGAGCCACGACAAATAGAATTCTCTAGATATTGGTAATTGATGGTATGCTAGGTACGCACTCCACGAATAATGCTTTGGTAAATACTTCTAATTTTCTAAATATTACCACGGTAATGATCGTAACCATTCGCAATTATATTGAATTTGATTCCAACATTAGTCGTTGGTTATTTCAACTCTATACATTTACGGATATATCCGCAATATACTTTTCCAGTGACTATCATACTTGGGATGCGACACTTATCATCGAAGACATGTCCTTGGTAGCAATATCTTCCATTGGACTAAAAGTGGATTTTGGTCCTGGGAGAGACGAACTAGAACCAAGGTGAGCCCCTTAGTATTTGGAACGCCCTCCAGATTGTGGATTAAAGCTGCGACCCCCTTGGGAGTCTTTAAATCATCCAGTAAATTTATGTCCACGAAGGGCTTTTTTCTTACCCCTTGTCTCATGCGTGGGGACACTTACTTGGCCAAGAGTATTCGAGCCACCTTCAGACATCGTAGCACGATAAGTGGCAAGTATCTCTGACAAAGAAAAATAGTGAGGTTCAAACGTACGAAACTCTTCAAATAAATCGCTCATATGCAGTATAGAATTTAAACTCGCCTTTTCTTTATATCGCATATTCAGATTGTATATCAATTATATCTCCGAAACATGAACACCACTTTGCAAGTGACACCATCGTATTGCAGCTTTGGAATGCCTCCTAATCCCAAGCCTACTCGATTGCGCGTTTATCTTCTTCTCTTATAAGAATCTTCGTTTCTAGTCACATCACTGGTTTATTATTGCTGATTGTTTATTGAGAATCTTTGCTCAATTGCCGTCACTATTATCCAATGGAATAGTCGATGGATTGTTAATTCTCCTCACTTCGTATATGTTCAATCCTCCATGGAATGTTCTGTCTTTTCCTCCTAAACTTTTCTCTTCAAATCTACCTTCTAATTTGTAATGTTAATTTGAAGGAACCTAGCTCTGATACCATGTTAAAGTTGGAGGTTTGTCATTGCAGTAACTTGTAATAGCACTTATATTTTCTGTGTGTTTCAAGTTACCTTCTCAATGCGTATGTATATGATATTAAGAGGCATGTCTCCGTAGAGACATGTCTCTTTAACTCTCATTAGTTATCAATACCATTTTCTTATTATCATGATTAATAATGTGATAATAACTTTTATATATATAATAATATATATATATATATTTCTACTTTATTATCAATAATACTAATGCTCCATGATAATAATCATGTAGGATAGATATCAAATGTTTGAGGCTGATAGGTCATTCAAACATTTGATTTCATCGATTGGAATCATCCAATCAACGCTACAATCATTAACAAGATAGAGATGTAATGAAACATGAATTGATAAAATTGCATTTGAATATGCATGAACATTTCAACAATTAAGCTCTGTTACCACATCCACCAGTAGATCACCAATTGCCTGATCCACTGCTATTGGTATGTAAGCTTTGACTAGATCTTCAATCTGCCACCTCAGATATCACTGCTCACATACATCACTGCCACATGTTCGTACTATCTTTTTCACATTCACCACACACATCACTCTCACACCGAAAAAGATCTCCTTTATTTATACGGATAGCCGATCATACATATGTTGGCTGCACACTAAGCGTGTGACAACCCCAATGCTAAGGAAGTTACAATTACATTTAATACATAGCATCGATCCTAAATCTAGGACATACATAAGAACATTTATCCATACGCTATACCACAACTCACAAATAGGTCACTCTTAAGATATTGATATGTATATTACATTTTCCAAGAACTACCACAACCAAGACCGAAAGATGAACCATGATAATAGCCGAAACCGCCGATAGGTAAAATCTGTCCAAGATATGATGTAACCGACGAACCAAAAACATCTGATGAACACACCATTATCCAGATAATAGTAACACCAACAACCAATAGAATAGTCCATGTGAAATTGAACAAACAGACCATGAGTAGGACAATGTACACTTGCCGAGGAACACCATGAACACCAAAAATGTTCATACTGAACTTGTCCTGAGCATAACCAAAACTCCTGTTGCATAACCGATAACCAATAGGCACAACCAAAATTGCCAACAACCAACTAATACCGCTAAAGTGTTGGTATGGAGCTTTTGACATCAATGACAATCAATGCCAACAACAACTCAATAAGTTTAACAATCTCCCCCTTTGGCATTGATGGCAAAACACCGAAACATCAAAAAATTCCAAAATCAAAAACTCCAAAAGTCCCCCTGAGTAAATGCACCGTATATGTTCTCCTTTCCTTTCCCCCTTTTTGCCACAATGGAAAAGGGCCTAAAACTAATAAAGCAAACTCAAATTAATACAACAATCTTAACCGAAAATACCTTCTTATACTTCTCCTTTAGAGTAGGTAGCTCCATCTTCCACTAAGCAATTGCTGCCTCTATCTAGGCACACAAATTGGTACATTTCACCAGCCCTTCAAATGATTTCGTTCAGTCGAGAGACTGAAATTGTTGCACATAATCCTCTGCATCAGTTAGGATGCCAGAAGCAAACCCCAATCGGACCTCAATCATATCTTTCACTAGTCAAAAAGTTTTTATTAGATCTTCTCTCTGTCTCTGCAGCAACAACCATTTTGTTTGAAGTTCACTAACTTTGATTCCATGCTCTCCATCTTGATCCTTGAAAACATCATATGACTTTGCAAGCTCATTCAACTTTTCCTCAATTGCTTCGCTCCGACCTCTGAAATTGCCTACAAAAATAGACCACCGAAGACAATACCTGTAGATATTAGTAATCTCCATCACACATTTCTTCATCTCACTGATAACTCTAGAGAGTCTATATTTTGCATTGTTACACTTCTTCACTACAGATTTCCTCCACCATCAGGTAATCTGCTCCAAACTACAACAACTCAATCTCAACATTCATGATTAACTCAGTCGGTATCAAACCAGACACACTAGAAACTATAACCCTTCTACTGATCAAGTGATCAGTCAACAATTTTGTGACCATTTTCTTATCCACTAAAGAACAATCAGTCCATAAACCATCAAGTTTTCCGTACTCATCATTTTCGAACCAGGTTCTCACCAAACTAGAATCCACACTCACAATTTTATTTGGAGAGGGCACATATCTCTCAAAATCTTCTTCCTCTTCACCTTCCATCTCATTTGCAACAGTTTCCTCTACATCTTTTTCTTCTTCCTCATCTTCTGAAATTGTAACTATTTCTTTTCCTTTCTCACTGGTCTTCAACTTCTTTGTTTCAGGAGATGAACCACTGACAACTTCTTCTGGATATATTTGACCGGAGGAGGAACCCTCCTCACCAAGACTTACATGCAAAGAACTAGAAACAACTAAACCAGAACAAATATTCATCTGTAGAGTATAAAAGTATGTCTTGCATGCACTCACACAGTCCTCCAAGAAACGCAGATATCTGCAAATTTGTTTACCGACAAGAATGCCAGTCCTCCATTCAAAGTTCTCATTTTTTGGTAAAGTTTGCATAAAGTAGAATACCAAGCACATCAATAACGAGCCAAATTTAAATGCATATCCATCTTCAACCATCATTTTTACATTCTCAAAAAGATTATCCAACAACATTTTACAAAAATCCATTTGCACATTCTCCTTCACTATCTTGTATGAAATATACATAGCTAAAGCAAAAGTCAAACCCTCTCGATTCCAAAACTAAATTTTGTAGGAAACACAATAAGCAACATACCTTATAATTGGATCTTCAATAGTATCTATAAGGAATGCATGCTGATCCTGAGCAATTTTCGTAAGATCTTCTACCTCTTGATAACTAACAGATTTCTTCTCGGGCAATTCTTCAATACTGCACAATTCGATAATTGCCTTATTTACTTCTTTCGATATCACATATTGTTTGTCAAGTACTAAGGTTTCACCATGAAATCGACAGAAAAAATAGAATAAACTCGCTGTCATCACACCACTGAAATTCACTCTTGATGTCAAGCCCAAGATTTTTGATTCTCTATATATCCTCCATAGGCAATCCGAAGTCCAACTATTTGATACGACTTTGATCAAACTCCTTTAACTCAACCTTCTTCATTTTCTTCGCTTTGGACTCACAAAAAACAGACTTGGGTGCCACGATCTCTTCAAAATCTTTGTACTCTGCAAATTCTCAGTTTTCCTTTGGGCTACAGTACCAAATGTTTCAAAAATTCTGCCTTTAAATATCGTTGACGCAACTCAGTCGCTCTGTGCACATCACATCAACCAATCAATAACCTCATTTATTAGTTATCGAGTTATCATATTGGAGACACACTAGTGTTAATTGGTATCGCCTCTGGGCAAGGGGGTGTGTGATTTAGCATGTTGAGTAGTCCCCCTTGAGCCCAAGCATTCGACTTAGTTGTCGGTAGAGCTAGTATCAGGATCTGGTACCACCAAATTTTCCACACCATCTGACTTCTTCCTCCATTATGTTTTTTGCTTCTGAGCTCCACTAGATTCTGCAACATGGTTATCATTTCTAGTATTTACCGGAACACTGCCAGATCTGCATGATTTTGCATAATGACCATTCTGTCCACATTTGAAATAGTTCACACTTCTTTTTCTAGATCTCACTGAATGAACTTTATATTTGCACTGACTAGCCTTGTAACCAAAATTGTGACAACAATTTCCACAAAATTGTGACAACAATTGTTATAGAGATTGACTTACTTGAACTAAGATCTAAGGTGCATAAGGATTATGAGAGATGACATCCAATGGGAGTTGAATTCTAAGAACTCAAAGCATGAGTTGAGAGCATTAAAGTTCTAAGACTAATCACGGGAGTTCAATTCCAGAGAACTTTGCAATCTCTGAGGCAACAAGATCAAAAGGGAGTCTTGTGAAGAATTGAATATATCAGCTAAATGAGTTGCAGTGTTGCAAGGTCAAGGAGGACAGTCCTGTATTTTTTTTTTAACATGTCAGAAGTTTCGAAGGTTTGTATTGTAACTATTCCTCTTATGCAAGCATTGTAGGCAACCCTGACGAGGAGGTCAAGCGGTTGATGCAAGTGATTGAAGATTCAAAGGGAGCTTGAGCAACAGATGGAAAGTGTCAAATCCTTTGTAGAGGATCAACAAGTTCATATAGCAGTGTGACTGTTAAAGCTCTTTGTTTGGTCAAACATTGATGTCAACTGTATTTTATTGTGATAATCAAAGTTGTGAGAATGCTGGTCCTGCTAAGAGGAAGTTCATGTTGACAGGGAGTCTCAACATTCAGTTGTTCCTTTATGTGCTATAATGCATTTTTTTTCTGAGACGAAGAAATTTGAGGTGAAAGCCCTTGTAATGCATTCTTCTTTGCGAGAGAAGTTTGAGGTGCAAGCTCTTGTTAATGCATTCTTCTCTGCGAGAGAATTTTGAGGTACAAGCCCTTGTTAATGCATTCTTCTCTGCGAGAGAAGTTTGAGGTGAAAGCCCTTGTTCCACCCTCTGGGAGTAACCATGGTGGATCTACCCTCTGGGAGTAGCCATGGTGGAAGTCATATGCGAGACTCCATGACTTAGTTTTCTATTTCTTCACCCTCTAGGAGTAGCCATGGTGAATGTCATGCTGAGATGACAATATCATGTTGAAGAAAACTTTGATAAGTTTTTGTTACTGACACATTTTTGGTTGTAGCTCCTTGTACTTGTCATGGTGTGTGACATTATGACACATAAATGATCTCTCTCTTGCTAAGAGGGAGCGTTAAAGATATTGTAGCTGCGAGGAGTTCATTTACCTGTGATGACTTGCCGTGAATTTCTCAAAATTCATCTAAAATGATGGACTGTGATTATCATTACCTGGGTTGTTATTTATATGATTGTTCTTTGTACTTGTTTCTCTACCTTGCTCGGGAGCTACTTCTTTTGCAAATATGATATTATTTTCTATTATTGTTTCGTCCAAGATTCTGTATGCATCTCCTATCATGTTTTTGCGGTAGCGGTAGCGGTTTTGTATCATGTTCAATTTGCCTCAAGCTGTTTTATTGTCTTCGAACGGATCTCGTATTGGGTTTGAGAGTTTTTGTTAACGTTCCAAATCATGTGCGAGCTGTGTCTTTGTTGTGATCCAGCTGTCCCATATCGTGCTTGGGCTATGTTTAATCACCGTGCTTGGAGTGCTTTGAGGTGGATCATGGTTATGTCTCGGCTCCATGTGTGTGATGTTGGGCATCATGAGGTGGCTTATGGCTTCATTGGTTCTTGTATTAATGATTGCATTTATTATTGTAACGCTTGTCTCTTTGGCTTTCACTGCATGATCCTTCAGTTTCGGGAGTCTCTTCACTGTCTGAGCTTCGGTGGAGTAAAAGTACTTTTGTCTTTAGTTATCGGTGTTGCTTGAGTGTGTGGGTGTTAGGTGTGGTGCTAGTCAACAGACGCTTTCACATGATTAAGCTACAATAGGCTCATCACTGAACAGGGATATATTTTGTTTTGTATTTTTCGATCTGTGTAAGATTGATACTTACAGTTTGTGAGTCTATCGAGTGTTTGCAATACACTTTTGCTTATTTGTTATTACGAAGTGATCAATTTATGTTCAAAGAGAAACAAGGCTTGTGATTGAGTGTTAGTGTTTTTCAATCATAAGTGAGAAAAATATTGTATTGATTTGAGAGCTCAATAAAGGAATCATCATTTTGTGGGCTGGGTTTTCACCCTCAAGTGGAGGGTTTTCCGAGGATAAAATATTTTGTGTTCTCTGCTCTTTTTGTTTTGTATCTCAATTTATTGCATTATTATACATTCTGGTTCGAAATATAACATACGAAGTATTTCTATTGAACTATAATTCTATTGATACCATGGAGTTCAATGAAAAGAAGAAGAATTGTGTAATGACAAGCAACGAATGAAAGACAAGTTTGAAAAGACGGTAGTTTATGTGTGTTGGACATAGTACAAGATTTACAAAATTTGACATTGGTTCTACTCAAGGCATTTGACTTTATTGAAGATTTCAAAATTAATTAAGTTACACTTCAAAATAACTATAGTAAAAGAATAATTACATCAAGTCTATGGATAGTCATGTTGGATATTTTGGCTAGAAATGGAAGTTAAAAGTAAAACACAATAGACTTCACAGGAAATTTATGGAATAGAGAACAATATTTTACAATGGATTATACAAGATAAAAGGATATTGAAGAAAGTAGAAACTGGACCCCATAGAAGTAAAATGAAAGAAGAAAAAAGAGAAAAAAGAAAATAAAAGTTTAAGCCTTTTTTGGGTAGGAAAGGTTTAAAAGAAATCAAATCATAAATGTTCTCCCTTTACTACCATACGGTCATCTAGGAAGAAGCAAATTAAAATTTATAATAAATGTCTTACTTTTTTTTTGATCGGTAACTGTTTTTATCTGGAGCTTTGAACTAGTGAGAGCACAAAAGGGGGCTCCCATTCCTGTGGTGAACATTATGCTAAGGTATGAACACCTCCTTCATTTGTCTCATGCCGATCTCGTGTGATTATCTCAAGATCTCCTTATCTCTCCAATCTTCTTTATATCTCCGGCCCCTTATCTCTCCAATCTCCTTATATCTCTCGACCCCTTATCTCTCCTCTCCTTATTCCTCCTAACTGGCATCCCCCAGCTCACATGCAGACCGAACATCCCAAGTTGGCATCACACTGCAAACATGGGCCCAATAGCTACACCAATGAGAATCCAAAATACTGTAAAGCCTCCTCCGTGAACGCATAGGGTTTTTTTTGGTCCAATCAATCACCTCAGTAATCATTCGCCAGAGCAAGCGCAGGGACTAGTATCTTCCTTCCTTTGAGCAGCCATGTGCAGGATTCGAAGAGGAGACCACCCTATCAATAGGGTTTGCAATTGCCATTGTGCTATGGGGTCATCCCAATAAATGTCTCACTTTTAATATTGTGCAAACCATGCTAAAATCCATTAATTATAATAAATTTTAAACTCAATTCTATATCACTAAAAGGCTACCAAAAATCACTTTATGGCTACCTATAATAAACAAATTGAACTTCATATTCTTTAAGTGTTATTTCCTCTCATATGAACTTCCAGAGAATGGATAAAGGTTAGAAATGACATTGTACACTATGCTAAAATAAAAATAATATTTTGTTGCCTGCTATTCGCTCTTTCTTCTCCCCCGTACGGCTATGACTTTTCCTAACCAACAGTTTTTCAGATTTTCTTCACCGTACAACTGGTTTAGAATTTTTTTTGTGGTATCATACAACCCTCGCAAACAATTTATCCTGTATGGATCCTTCAGAAATTTATCAAGGCATAGTTATTGCTTCTTTTTCTGCTGTACCTGCTGATAATGTATAAACCTATCTGGAGTGTTCCAAACTCTGTTGCATGGTCTGTAGACATTTTTTCTCCTATTGGACAGTCATTGTGGGTTGTTGACGATGTAAGTCTATTCTTTTTCATCTTCTTTGAAGCATTTATATTTCTCTAATTTTGTATGGATTTTGTATTAGAGATTAGAGGGTATGCTTTTTTGAAGTTCAGCTCCATTGTGTCTATGTTTATGTCTAGGGCTTTTTTTCGCTCTAGTCCTTGGCTACTGTATGTGCTGTACATTCCAGTCCCATTGATATATATTTGGTCATTCATGGACAAAAATATAGTTTCTTTCTTTTTTTGTGATCTGATTAACCACTTTTTCTTGTTAAGTGAACATTAATAGCAATTTTATTTTCTTTCAATTTCATTTTTTGTTGTGAAATTCATAACTCTAGCATGTACTAATTACCATAGTTTATGGGATAATTACTGTACATGATGTCATGCAAGTGTTTTAGGCAGAACTGTCTTTGAAAGTATGAACTATTGACTTGTTTAGTATGTTTGGTCTCATGCTAGTATTTTAGGCAGAATTGTCTTTGAAAGTATGAATTTTATGAACTATTGACTGGTTTAGTATGTTTGGTTTTCTTTACCTATTAATTTTAGTAATAATAGTAATTTGATCATGAATCTTATGCATCAGCCATTTGTCTAAAATGAATCTACATTCTATGCTAGTATGCAGGTCATGTTATTAGGTTTTGTCTTATTGGGACGCTCTTTAGAGGAACGTGCAAGGCTTCAAGCTTCAAGTGATATGAATGAACTTCTTGTAAGTTATTTTATCATTTAAGAAATATCCACTTACAAGCAGACTGTAGGAATCTATTTTTTTCTAGGTTTTCCTTTAAAATAATCCTTTAACAAACTAGACACCAACTATTTTCAGGTTGCCTAATATTATTCTACTGGATTTGTAGTTTGTGACTGTGCCCTTGTGAGGATGGTTAATTTCTAAGAATTGAAAATATTTCTTTGTTTTTTTCATATGTTCTTTTAGGTTTATCGTTCGTTACATTCTTGTGAGATACAAAGATAATTGTGGAAAAAATGTATTTTGTAGTTGAAGGTTTAGGCTCATTTTTTATGTTCCATTAACCATTTTTTGGTGTCAAAATATCAAAATATGCATATTGTTGAAGCATGACCGAAGAATAAAAGCCCTCAAAGCATGTATCTAAAATATTGTGTTAAATTCTTAATCCATAGGTACTTTCTCTTGCTCATCATCTATAATAATGTGCTCATTTTGGGATGTGTTGAATCTCAAATAATGGTCTACAACATTATTTTCTGAAACCATTTATTATAGAATGTAAATACACCAATGCTTATGATTCTGGTAGATCTGTGCCTTTATTGTTAAAAGCTTTATAATATTTTCGTTTCCTCCAAGAAGTATCAGTTCTATACAATGTTCATTTTATTTTTCATCTTTTCTTCTAGCTCTATCTTGCTTTTCTTTATTATTTGTATAATAGGTTGAGCTAGGCATTTTTCTATTTTCTAAATACCACTACGAACTTGAGGGGCTAGCTAATATTGGTCAATATTGTGTGTTCTATATTAGTACTTATTTGCATTCACTTTGGAGAGAAAATATCTTGAGAGGATTCTTCAGAATTGTTTCTTTTTGTTGCTTCATTAAATATATTAAAGCTCGGAGATGATGTGAATACATTGTATCTCCCTTTGTCCATAAATGAAATGAGTTGTTTATACACAAGTATCTCTTCGTCTTAGGTGATTATATTATCCTTCATATTCATCTTCTTTTATTTCCATTGCTGATATGTCCACATCTGACAATATCTTGAATGCTTCATTTTTGCTTTCAGTTCCTGTCAACATTTTATGATATTTGTTTTATCAAATTTGTAATGAGATTATTATTTGTAATGGCCCCTTCCTAACTTGTTGACAATTGGTTACCATTAGCCTCTTCCTTGGGGTTCCCGTAGGCTAATGCGGTGGGATTAGGGATCTCCTCGAGACCTTGGGACCAGCAGTTTAGTTTGTGGCCTTTCCAAATGTTGCTTTGAGCTTAGACTGTTAAAAGCTTCGAGATGACACTTTCTGGGGTGTTTTCGGCCATTGTTAGCTATTGCTATTTTTAGTAAAACCTGTTTTGGCACAAACCTTGTCACTCGACATCAGTTATTTCCTACCTTCATCGGTTGTTTCATTTAATGTTGTTGAGTGATGATTTATTATTAGATACGCTATTTTATATACCACTAATGTTCTAAGATTAAATTAAATATTTAACTTAGCATTATTTAAAATATTAGAGAGTGATTTTATTATGTGGACGCCAAGGAGATATAAGGTGATGTTATAAAGTTAAGTTAATATGGTATCTTAAATAGTGTGCTCAAAATGGTGTTTTCCATGTAGGGTAAACAAGTTTAATGCATAAGAGAATTACTGTAATAGAGAATAATGTACCAGAGAACTCACAATGCCTTTTTATTAATTCATTCAGTGCTTTACAATGTATGCCAACAACTTGCACGACCATAATATAACATCCCATTTGAAGGAAATACATGACATATATAGAGCCCGAGGGGGTGCGAGGCGAACTGTCGCAACCATTCCAACTACCTACCCCTCGGTTATGCTAACTAGCAATAACGACACATTAACATGTTTTACCGACAACATCATCCCCCCCAAAAAGAAAGTTGTCTCCTGACGACGCACAACAAAATGGGGATAATGACAAGACTCAACTATACAAAAGTCAAGACTAGGTAGGGGGATGAGAAAGCGTCCCTGAAGAAGATGGCGGCGCCGATGGTGGTGTAAGTGAAGTTAGGCTAGCTCGCAACTTGTACACCTGCTGTGTCCTCAGCCCCAGGTCTCACTTTGCCACCATCCTCCGCTCCATAGTAGTCTTTACCATTAGTGCTGCCTCTAGGACTTCCTTATCCTTCTTGTCCGCTACCTCCATAGCACTCGCTAGACGAGTCTCCAACGTGACCCTCTCAACTCTCTCCTATACCAACTGCTTCTCTAGAGCTGACCTCTCTGTCCTAGTTGCCTCCAACTGAGCCACTAAATCACCTCTCTCCATTGCCCAAGCTGCCTATTGACTAGCCAACTCCTTACAATGGGCTAGGTCTCCCTCAACTATCTAAAACCGGGTGGCCAACTCCTCCCGAGCTGACACTGCAACCACCCGTGCGGCCTCATGCCCTGTAGAGATGTGTTCCTTACGCTTGAGAGTGTAATAGCCTTCTTGGAAGGCCTGCTTAATCTCCCGGATGAGAACCCCAACTCTACTCTCTCCCACCTGCTCACGGAGGGCCCAATCATTCAGGATCTCTAATGTCTCTATAACTGGCCATCTAGGAGACTCGTAACAAGCAACAAATTCTTCAAGGTAGCCTACTTGCACAAAGGCCAACAAGTGCTCCAAGTCCCGGGCAACTGTCTCTTGGGCACGTGACTGAGCAGAGGCCACCACCTGCCGTGCCCCTGCAACCACATCTGCAAGATACTCCTCTAAATCACCATCAGCGGGCTCCCTAGGAGGCTTCGATAGCTCCTCATGCTAAGGCAAAGCCATCTGTCAGACTGGGGAGTCCTCTGTCTCCCACTCTCGGTCATGGACCGATGAGTTCTCTCCCTCCAAGTCAACTACCTTCTGACTTAAGGGTAACTCCTGTCATGGTGAGAGGATGGCTGCTCTGACTGGTGCCAAAGGTGTCATTTTGAAGTCACTGCTTGTACCTCACAGGCTTCTCATCCAACAACTCTGCATCCACCATCACTACTGCATCCCTACCGACCACCTCGAGGGTCACCTGTGCCCCCCTTGCCTCTGTAGGCCGCTCCCCTTCGGGCTTCTCATCACTTTGTAGCATCCCAACCATTGACCCCTCAATGCCTACTGCCAACTCCACAGGCTTATTGGTGGATGGCGGAACGGCCCTCGATGGACCCCCACTGGGTGTTACCATGTTGACATGATCTCTCGTCTGACCAAAGCCGGGTATAGGAACCGCTGCCATTGTTGTACCAAAAGATGGGGCTGGTGCCAAGGATGCTGCATCTGAGAGAAGTGACGAAGTAAATAGGACTCAGGGAATAGCACCACCCGAGGGAGTAGGCATGTCTCTACCTGCTACAACTGCCGAATCTATTGTCTCTCTCTCTCTTAGTCGTCTCACTTCCCTCACTGGCCCCCAAAGTCTCACTCGTCTCCTCTCGGTCATCAGTGTCATCTCCTGACTCTGACACTACCTGGTGTTTCCTCTTCGGTCTCGTCAACATACCCCCTATGTGATGTAGGGGAAAGGATGGTGGACCTGATACACAAGATAAGTTACTCAAATTTGGCTTATAAACCCACTACTTCCCAAAGTACTCAATGGCTTTAATAGACTCAACCCAACCAAGGTGACTCCAAATGACAAATGGTAATATATGTGAAGTATTTAGGATGAATAAGGTTGTTTCAAAGTGGTTGTAAGGTTTCTAGAGTGATCCCTTACTCCCAATGGCTAAATGTCTCCAACCTGGCCTAGAGACCTAATGAACCAGTCTTGTAGCCTTGCAGTGACCTTTTTGGTCTTCAAACACTTTACCTTCCCAAAACACTAGTAGAACTAAATGCATATTCAAACACCCTTTTGGCCATATAAGAACATATCCAAGTTTTGGGTATTGGTATTTTGGACCAACTAGTAGTACTCTGCCTGTACCCCTGCAATCACAATAGAAATTTGGTGATTTTACGAAACAACTATAACATAGAAATATCTCCAAGGTCTCAACTCTTGGATAGTGTCATTAAACATCCTGAAACCTCTATTCCTAAGAGGAATTAGACCCAAAACACAGGGAACATTAAAAACCCCAAATCAATTACACCAAACCCTTGATTTAAGGGTTTCTCCAATCTCGCCTTTCCAAGCACTTCCTGAATCAATTGATGATTGTTTCACCATTCATACACCCACACAAGACTATTCCAATCATAAAAATGCTATACCCTTCAGCCCGATCTTCCACTGCTATATTTGTGCCATCAAATTCATTAGACACCCTTCTCTAATCAGTCTGTGATCACTTCATTTGTCAAATCTTTGCAAGCATAAATATTAGAACTTATGATACATTGTTAGTTTCACTCATTCCATGGATCCTAGGCCTTTGAGCCCATGGAATGGATACTATTTACAAACTAACTTCAAAATAAAGAAGAAAACTACACTGAATCAGTCTAAGCCGCTGGATTTGAAGGTACAGTCATGCCAAAAGTTCCTCAAAGCCTCCAAAACATGTAATGAACTCTCTTAATGTCTTATTGAATCATTCAAAACCTTAATGAAACCAGTTTACACGAGGAGAATAAAAGAACTTCAAAGCAATAAAGACAATTATTGTCACAGTCACTAGTTTCACCAGTTTAAATGCAAGGAACAGGGTTTTTGATGACTCTCAATACATTCAACTGTGTAATGAATGATTGGAGATTGCTTACTATTCCATATTGGATTTGAAAATTAAAACCAGAAGTATCAATGCCTTTCAATAATGCAGAGAACAATAAATTTGCAGACTAAAACTTATGTTTCATTGAATCTCTGTTCCTGTCCGTACATTCCAGTCGTCATGCCCGTACAATGGAGTCCCAAATACAAATAGGAAACTCAAACATAACTTCCCCAACCTCTTCCAACCGGTTTGAGGGATTAGTTTAGTGTTTAAACAACAAAATCTCAATTTCCCTCCTAAATGGCTACTAGCCATTATCATTTAAATATTAGAATTTTTAAACTATGAAAATGAACTAAAACTTATTAAATTTAATCACTAAAACTTCTAAGGTGTTTCCAACACTTAGAAGACTTATTTAAAACTCAACTAACCTCTTAGAACCTCCTAGACACATTGGGACACTAATGGTCCAAGATACATTCATTTAATCCTTTCAAGGATATAAACTAAGTCTTTGCATTCAAATGCCATTTCATGGCATCAAAACATGATAGGTTCCAAAACATTATAATTGATATGATTTGTATCATGTAGAATCCCATTGTTCTCCTTGGACCTCTAATTGCCATTAGGTATTTGTTGTGAGGTTTTCACACCATCGCCCTAAAGAATTTGGGGACCCCCAATTTTTTGAGCAAGCCTTGACAATTTTTCCTAGATCTGGGTATTTTTACACCTTGGATGTTTTTGAAGTGCCTGGGAGGGTATTCCTTGTTTTCACCTTGCACGGGAACTTGGTTTTCCTAAGTGGTCGATTTTGTCTCTAGGCCAAATGAAATTCAATGAGAACGTTTTCTTCGATTGTTAGAATGATATTTGGTGATATAAAATTGCAAATTTTGGACTTAAATGAATTTTGAAAATTGATGAAATTGAATAACTTGAACGTTTTCGAAATTTAATTGTGAGTTTGGATATTTTTTGGGAAAACCTTATAAATTTTTGGTGGTGAAAATGGAATTTAAATGAAAATTTAAATTGCCAAATGGAGATAATAAATTGCAAAATATGAAAAAAATTAATTGCCAAATGGAAATTAAATTGCTAAATGATTTTTTGATTGCAAAATATTAAAAATTAAATTGCCAATGGGGGAGATTTTCGAAATTCTAAATGGGAAATGAATAAATGAAAATTTGAAATTGTTTTATGATTGGCTTGCAAATTTTTGATTTTTGGTGAGGTTGTTGTGGTTAAATGCATTAGAATTAATTTTCTTGGGGAAATCCCAAAATTACAACTAGCAACCCCATCTTATTTTCGAAATTTGCTTGTCATGGGCCTAATAAATTAATTGTTTTTCATTCTCGAACACCCCAACTCTATCCCAGCCCTCTTGCGATTTTTTTAATTAATTATTGGGCAATTTCAAAATTAATTTTCATATATCCCTAGGGATCTGTGATTTTTTTTCATTTAATTCATGTTAGACTTGGCAATTTTAATTTATTTTTTCCTCCTAGAAAGTCGGCCCTGCTTTTTTTGAGGGAAAAATTTGGTATATAAAGGGGCTCTCCCACACCTCATTTCATCATTCACTTCTCTCCATTTGTCTTGGCAGCGAGTTTAAAAGGAGGATTGGCGAAAATCAGAGTAGAGGAGGCAGTGAAATCCCAAGGGCAGAGGCAGCAAAAATCTGGGCAGGGCTGCTATTTATCCAAAGGGCCTGCGAATTATCCAAGGGCAGCCTGTGAATTTGTTCAAGGTAGGGCTGCGAAAATTACAAGGCAGCAAGGAGCGAAATTTATCAAAAGGAAGCCTACAAATTTGTCTTTAGGGCAGCATTTGCGAAAATCCTCAGGCAGACCTGTGAAATTGCTCAAGGAAGAGGGCAGCAAAATTCTTCAAGAGCTGCGAAATTGTTCAAGGGCAGAGTTGTGAGTTGGAAGGTATGAAGAGGCAGCGAAAATTGTAGGGCAGACCTGCGAAAATTTCCAGATTTGTCAAGGCTGTGATTTTTTGGAGAAGGGCAAGGCTTGCGAAATATCTCTAAAGGCTACAAAAAATCTGAAAGTGCCAGCGAATTTATCATCAAGAGGATAGCGAATCAAAGGAGGGCTGACTGCTATTTGGAGCAGACCTGCGATTTTTTTCTGGAGAGTGAGGAATTGTGAATTTTTGTGGAGGATTGCAGATTTTGTGTCTTCTTCTTTGGTGGAGTTGAGGGCTTGTTTGGTGTAGAAGAGGAGCTTCAAGTTTGTTGGTGAAGTTTGGTTAGTAAGGCAGATTTCTTCCCTTGTTCTTTTTTGGTTCTTTTCCCATTTCTTGCTTGCATCTTTCATCCACCACTTCATCATTTCATCTAGGGCTTGAAGTTGGGAGATATAAGTGTAGTTTTCATTCATAAGATTTGGAGAAAGGAGATATAAGTGGTAGTCCCGCCCCTAGGAACGAAGTTGGGATATATAAGTGTAGTCCATCTCATAAGTTTTCAAAGAGGCAGAAATAAGTGGTAGTTGCATCCCTAGGCAAAGAGGCAGAGATAAGTGTAGTGTGATAGGAATTGAAGAGGCAGAAATAAGTGGTAGTTCCATCTCTAGGATTGGAGGGGCATAGATAAGTGTAGTCCCATCTCATTGTAGAAAGAAGAGGCAGAAATAAGGGTTAGGATGGTAGATGCTAGTGCAAGCAAGAACCCAAGGGGAATGTATACCAAGAAAGACAAGGAGGACATGATGCCCAAGACCTCCTTCTCAAAATTGAAGCGAGTGGGAGACACCAACATCGACATAGCGGATATGATACAGTTGCGAATTGGTTGCAGGAAGGCAAGAAAGGAGTTACCAAGTCGTCAAGGCTCACTAGGTCAGATTCCAAATCAGAGTATGGCGACCTTATTGTGCTTCTCAACCGAGTCATGGCTCCGCTCAAGGTACACAATTTGATCCTTGGATGTATTTTTTTATTGAAGGAATTGAGAATGGAAAAAGAAAGTTTGATTGGGCTAAGATCATTAGCAAGAATTTAGAGTTGCAACTTAGGATAGTGCAAAATCAGAAGCAATTCTACATGGGGTCCTACCTCTTCTATTTGATTGCAAGGCTGTTGGTGATGCTTTGCTAGTCGAACCAAATCTAGATTTGGGGAGATGCACTGCACCACTATGGTTGAGGCAGATGCTTATGCCAAGGGGCGAGGTTGTGGCAGTCCGAATAGTTGAAGACATTCAAGGGTTAGCCAAAAAGGAAAACATTAGTGAGGAGGCAGGTTTCATTGCAGATTGGAAGAGATTTGAAGATATTTGTGGCTAGGCAAGGTTTGGCTATTCGTGCAAGCTAGTTTGGTTAGATTTGAGAGGGAGGTATGGCCAAGGTAGGTGCCCCCAGAACCCAAGAGTATTGAAGCAGAGGGGGGTGCATGCAAACCAAATTCGAGTAGGAAGGTTAGAGAAGACCAGGAAGATTAAGGAAGGCAAGGATAATGAAGGAGGCAAGCGAGACGAAAGGTTGAAAGAGGTCAAGTTTGATTTCAAGGCGGTGGCCAAGAGCAAGGCTCTCAAATTGCAAGAAGGTTCACTTCCAGGCAAGCAACCGAGGCCAAGGCAAGATTACCCCAAGTGCATAGAGACCTCACCCTTTCAAGGTCAGGACATCAGGTACAAGCAAGTTCAAGTGGTGATGAGAAAGTTTCTAAGGACGAGCTCAAGCATCCAAGGCTTCACCTCATCTCAAGGATTAAATAAATTTATAAGATAAGGTTGATGAGGTGGCAATTTCATGTGCATGCAATCAAATGATGCCAAGTGTCCTATGTTCTCATTGGTTGACAGATTATTGTAATTTTATTATTGGCCCACAAAGTTGGTGCCCTCATGTAATTGGTTGAAAGATGGTAACCCTAATTAGGGTTTGTTAGGTTTAATCTTGGCCCTTGATTTTGCCTCTTAATCTTGGCCACTCGTAATTTTGAGCCTATATATAAGGCCATTTGTTCTCATTTGTAAAGAGAGTTATGTTGGAGAATTGTTGCCAAAATACTATCAAAATTGTTCTCTATTCATTGTTGTGGTTTGCATGGTGGATATACATGATCATTTTGGTGTTTTGCATGGTTCTTCTCATCCCTCAAATTAAAGTAGGATTTCATTTCATGTTGTTAGAGGAGAAGTAGATGGCTAGTTGTATGGTGATGTTAGTGAATGTTTGATAGGGATCTATATACTAGGCCACTAGCATCCTAGCGGCTTGTTAGGAAGCCTTGTGTGGTAATCTAGTCCAATCGCTCTCAAGTTCTACTTGCATTTCATCTTTCTGCTTGTACTTCAAGTTGGGTTGGAAGATAGGTGTTAGTGTGAAAATTCTAAGAGTATCCCTTTGAATCATTGCACCAATGGAGGTAGCGCCGCAAGCAAGCTTTCATTGGATTGGATCCCCATCCATTTGCTAATTTCTTCATTCATAGGAGTATTAGTAGAGCAGTAAGCAGTTAGTGGTAGGAGTAGTTGAAAGTGAAAGTGATCAAGGAGAAAAGAACACGTCAAGCAAGTGAAGTACTGCCAAGTTATCTTGAATGAACAACATAAGCCCGCCTACATGATTAACCAACAAATCACATTAATATAACTGAGTTAGTATCCACAAGTGTAAGGAACCTTGGAGTTTTCTCATGTTCTTCATGAGTATTTACTTTTCAAGAGAGGGTTGAGTGTTTGATATGCTATATCAAGTATTCAATTGCTATATGTTATGTAGTGGTACAAAATTGACATCAATAGTATCTTCCATTCCTTCATAGTCTTCATGGTTTGCTTGTTGTTCCTAGGTGCCCCTGCACCACTATGTCCAAGTGCCGTTAGTAGAAAATAGATGGCTCCCTAGGTGCCAGGTTGCCTTGCGGCTGTGCCTCCAACCTATCATGTGGTATCTGTGCACGAGTGGAATCCAAAAAAAATCCAATAGCGTAATGAGACATGTAAAATGTTTTATGCTGAAGTGTCATGAACTCGTACATCCTCTCCTCCAATAAAGATGCCCAGTCGTAGACAATGCCATTTTTTATACCATTCATCAAAAGAATCTGTTGGAGGGCAATATTAGAAGCGTTACTCGAACCTGTAAGCCGACTCTTGACCACATCCAAAAGACATCGCCATTCACCCAGTGCAATGAATGCTTTCTTGATGCCGCGACTCTTAGAAGTAGTACTCTCTATGGAGTCCATCTCTGCTGGTGTCAAATCTCTTGAAATCACCTTTATCCATTTTTCTTTTTCTTCCCAGGACATCTTCATTGCCTTAGTTTCAATCTTCTTTCCTTTCCTCTCGGGTATACCAAAAACTCTCGTGAAATCAGCCATTACGAAGGTAATGGTGAGGTCATGGTCAAGATACTGGAAACTGCTACTGCGGCTAAACTTGTTAAATGTATCAATCATCATTCGGAGCGCGCCTTCATAATCCCGGATACAAACAATAGGCATCTGTATCACCCAATGTACTTCAGCCCGCTAGATTTGCCCCTTCACAAAATCATTCTTTGGCGTCTCCTGCCACCACTTTTTGCATTCCAAACCATTTAATCCCTCAAATTGAACATGTTGCGGTGTAACAACATCCCTTTGGGCAGCCATCTAAACTTTGGGCCTTAATTTCTTCTTTGTGTTGGTCCCTGCATCCACTCTTCCTGCGATTTTTACACGCAAGGGTAAACCCCTTGCATCTTTGTTCATTGCTGAAAAACTATTTGATGCCGCCTGTAACTGTTTCTTCTAGTCTTTCTTCCTTGCTACTATATCCATCAATAACTATCTTGTCATTATGCAAATACTTAAATATAACTTGAATCAAACTCTTTTAGGGTTGTATGATTCTCAATCTTGAAGGTGCAGCCTGTAAGCGTACGGTCAACACCAAGACCGTCCCATGCTATGCCTCTCTAATCAAATCTTTTACTTCCCAATCAGCAAGTATGCTGGTCATAGTCTAGAGCCTTCGTCTCCGCTATGCTCGGTCTTCTTTCCAAGGTGTACAAACATTCTTCTCTGTTTTTTCCCTGTGCATGCCGTACGACAATCTCCTGATCCTTGTGCAGTCTCTTTTTCTTTCAATGCCCGTGTTCCCTTATACGGTCTTTTACCTTGGTCGTACGGTCTTTTATTCCTTCGTTGGAATCACCGTACGGTCTTTTTATGGGGTCGTATGGTTTCTCCTTCCCTTTCCATGGTCTTCTTTCTTTTTTTTCCAACCCAATATCACCGTACGGTGTGTTGGCTAAATATTTTGTAGGTAGTCGTAGACACACTACTTGCAAAATGGAATATTTAGGCACAGTGTGTGAGAAATAATCTCTCCTCTCAACTTAGGGGAGGCACCCTTCTTATTGCAGCTAATTCAACTAACACTTAACAAGAAACTCAAATCTAATCTAAATTGGGTGTTTCACGTATCACTTCCTCTTTCTTCAGGAAGGATTTCACTTTCACGAAGATAAACTTTTATAATTTCACCTTTAAGAACTAGTTGGAGCAATAATACCAATAAACTTAAAATTAATCGAAAGATTAATTGTTAAGCGTACCAGTTAACTATAAACTAAGGAATATATATAAGCTCACAGACTTATACACTATCTTGAAGAGATTTTAAACTATAAAGCAGCAATATGACAAGCACAAAGACTTAAACACATGAGGCTTCTTTCCTATTCTTAGTAACGGTATGAATCACAGCTCAAAGACTATGTATCCACTTTCAACTAACTCAAATTGATAATTATAGCACAAAGTCTACACAAAATCAGATTCAAGGGTCTTTTTATAACAACACAAATAATTTCACAAATCTCCTCAACTCAAAGATTGAAAAACACTTGCTTTCTATTCACTCAAAATCAGCTTGCACAAATTAAAGCAAAGTTTAAACTTGCACAATTTCTCCAGAGTTTTCTTGCAATGCATAAAGATAAATATTTACAATGAGCCCTCTTGTATTTATAGGAGAGAGGCTATGAGAAAAATATGGAAAACTAACTACCTAAGGTTGACTTATTCAACATTACAGTCCTCTGTAATGTGATTACATGTAGCAAGATATGTAATTGCAAATTTTTACTTTACATGTTTCATTACATATGTAATTGCAATTTTATGCTTTACATGTAACTTGTCAAAATGCATGATGAAAAATAAACTAAGTGTCTGACAAAACACGACTCCTATTACATTAACCTCTATTGGAGAGGTTTTCCTGTTGCCAAAATACCAAGTGCTGGAAATCTCCAAATCTGTACATGAGTGGGAACATCTGCAAAAAATAACACTTTGACCTTTGCATTTGGTGGTATCAACCAATCATTGATTTTCGTTATCACCCATAAGTGGAAAACTGTTCACGATCCCTCTTATTGATCTTGCTATCACCTACGTGGAATCAGTCTTAAAAGCATTCTGATATTTATGAAACTTTGAGTTTCATCTTTTTCTCATCCGTGATGGTTGGCCCTTCTAACTTTGGATGAACACTTTTAGCACCGAGATGTTGGCGGCTCATGTCTGCAAGCTATGCTGAAAAATGTTGCATTAGTGATCCATGAATGCAATTCAGGGATTTTGGGGTACACTGCAGATTTGACTGCATGTAGTTCAACTTGTAACATTTTATGTAGTTGGTCCAAAAAGTTCCTACTACAAGGGAAAAACATAGGACTTAAAGTGAAATCGGGGTTTTTGAACCCAACTGCACTTAGGATTGCATGTGTAGTTGCATATGTAGTTGATTTTGCAATCGGGTCAAAAATCCCCGATTTGCACTTGGAATTGTTTTTTCAACTTGGGTATTGTAGGAGATTTTTGATGCGATTACGCATTTGACTGCATGTAACAGTACATGCAGTTGGTGTAAAAATCTCTGATTTGGGTAAATTTAGTGTGGAGATTTTTGGGCTAGTTTCACTTTTGATTACATGTAACAGTACATGTAATGGGTCTCAAAAATCCCAATTTTGGAATTATATAGTGAATTTGGAAGAAAATTTTGACGGGAATTTTTGAGGTGACTGCATATTTGATTACATGCAACAAAACATGTAATAGGTGCTAAAAATCCCGATTTTGAAACAAAGAAGGATTTAGGCAAATCGGGGATTTTTGAGGTGATTACATTTTGCATTACATGTGGAATGACATGTAGTAACATATGCAATGGAAATGGAAAATCCCAAAATTTGTGGATTTTTTTTTAATGTTTTATTTTTTTTTTAATTTATTATTTTTATTATTTAATTTTTTTAATTTTTTTTTTTAAAAAAAAAATGCAGTCGCCCTGAAAAACCCCACCTTTTACCTCATAACTTGAGCTAGACAACTCTGATCGAGGTCTAAGTTGGCTCAAAACGAGCGGAATTCAAAGCAGCATCGACTCAAAGGAAAAACAAAACTAAAAACTACTTTCAAGAAAGGGAAAAACGAAGAAAAGACACGAAGATTACCCAAAATCAAGTGCTTGCAGTTAGAGAAGAAAAACCCATTTCGACAAGCACTTAGGAAAATAACTTGACAGCAATCTTCTAAAAAGAACATATAATAAACAATACATAAGATGCAATTCAAGGATGACGAACCGCTTTTATGATATGTTATTAATACATTTAAAACATAGAGGATACACCTACGAATCAATGAGAAAAATTGCATAGGGTTGTCTCAATTTTGTGATGTCAAAATTGAGGACAACACGGTGATATGGCCTTCAGGCTTAACAAAATTTTTATTTGAGACTGCACGGCCTTTTTCTGTTTGGTTCACACGGTGACATTGTATGGTGATACCGTATGACAGTCACCTGTACGATGTCCCTGCCACATGGTGAGTTCTGTGTTTTTATTTATTTATTTTTAATTTTTTAATTTTTTTTTATAAAAAATTATTTAGAATTACTTGACCTCGAGACAGGCTTTTCTGGCTGAATTGGGTCCTGTCACCGACGTTCATGATACAATTTTAATTTGGACCCGTTCACCGTATCTGGAGTCTCAAACCCATCGAGTGTCCACATTAATTGCCCCATTTTCACTGACTTTGCGGACTTTGTAAGGACTGAGCCAACGCACTTTGAACTTCCTAGGTTTGATCTCATTTCGACCATTATACTTCAAGACTAATTGTCTCAAGGTAAATCACACTTGTCGTAAATGCTTAGCATGCAAGACCTTCCGTCGTTGCTGAGTGGCCTCCATTACCCATTTTGCCATCATTCTTCGCTCATCTAGCTTGTTTAGGGCGTACAACCTTTCTTGCAGACTCTCCATGTCACCCAATCAGTTCACGATCGTAATTCAGAGGCTCGGTACCATGAACTCGACCGGTACAATGGCTTCTTTTCCATACATTAATTGAAAGGGGGTTTGACCTATGGTCACTTTTTAGGTTGTACGATAGGCCCATAGTATTGATGGCAACTTCTCCTCCCAATCTTTCTGCTCTACTTCGCACTATTTGTAGATCACTGACACCAATATTTTATTTGTGGCTTCCACCTGGCCGTTCGCTCGAGGGTAATATGGACTTGACAAAGAATGGAAGATTTTGAACTCCGTGGTGAGCAATCGGATGACATGATTGATGAAGTGGTCCTCCGGTCGCTTGTCAGCTGTATTGGAATCCCGTACCTTGTGATAATCTGTTCGTAAATGAACCTGGTTGTACTCAATGCAGAGTTATCAGGTAGGGCCCATGCCTCCACCCACTTGGCCAGGTACGTTGTTGCCACCACAATATATCTGCATCGTCTTGCTCTACTTGGCTTTAATGGCCCGATGAAGTCAAGTCCCCATCTCTCAAATAGTTCCTGTGTGTGTGAAGGGTTAAGCGACATGAAGTCTCTCTTGAGCGGCTTCCCCACCCGTTGGTAAGTATCATAACTAATGACCCACTCTCGGGCATCATTGTACAACGTGGGCCACTAGAGACCTGCCAATAACACTTTCCTGGCCATCGTGTCTAGTCCCATGCGTCTGCCCGTTGGCTCTTCATGTGCTTCCCTCAGGACGCTTGGAATTTCCTCCTCTAGAACGCATCGTCGTAAGACTTGATCCGGTCCCCATTTGTACAAGAGTCCATTTATTAATTGGAATGATCTGCTTCGGAGGACAAGCTTCCTTCTCTCGCTTGACAACATTTCCTTAGGGAACTGATATGTTGAGAGGTACTCCCCTCTACTGGTGTACCATGCCGACAATATTGCAATGTGGAATAAGTGAGTTCGGGAAGTCGTCATTAACACCCTCAGCTGGTTCTCCCGACTTAATTCGAGAGAGCTGGTCTGCGATTACATGTCTCTTTCCCAGCTGTACGATGATGGCGAAGGTAAACTCTTGCAACAATAGTACCATTTGCTTACTTTCTCCTGTATAATGTGTTTGTTGACCAGATACATTAATGCCTGGTGATCTACATAGAAGGTGAATGGTGTCGCCAACAGGTAGTGTCAAAATTTTTGAACGACATACACCATTCTGAGAGCCTACCTTTCATTTGTGCTGTAATTCTTCTCTGCTTTAGACAACAATTTGTTGGCAAAGTAGATTGGGTGGTCCAGCCCATGATCCCCCACCTGTGCCAGTGTGGCTCCAATTGCAAAGTTGGACGCATCCACATGTACATGAAACTCCTTGTCCTAGTTCGGGTACACTAGTATCAAAGCACCTAATAGCCTCGTCTTCAATTCCTAAAATGCTTCCTCTTGTGTCACCCCGCAGTTGTATGACTCTCCCTTTCGTGTTAGCTTATCCAATGGGTGCAACACTTGGGCAATTTTTCTTGATAAACCTCCTGTAGTACCCTATGTGCCCCAAGAATGACTTCACCCCTATGATGCCTGTTGGTGCTTCCATTTCTACAATCATCCGTACCTTGTTGGGGTTCGTCTTCAGTCCTACCTTGCACACAATATGCCCTAGAAACTTCCCTATGGCACCATGAACCTACATTTCTTGGAGTTCAGTGGCAGTCTCTCTCTTCTGCATTTCTCCATGCAGTATGTGAGAGCCACCAAGTGTGTGTTCGACGTACTGTTGATGGACCAGTCGTCCAGAAATGCCTTGAAATTTCTGACAGACATTTTATCAAATATATGGAGGATTATCCTTTGGAATGTCGCTGGCACATTACAGAGTCCAAAGGGCATCCTATTATCGGCATAGACACCGTCCTCCACCACGAACGTTGGCTTCAATTTATCCTCCTCAGCTATGGATATCTGATTGTACCTTGAAAATCCATCCATGAATGAATAGAGTTCGTGTCCCGCCACCTCTTCGAGGATGCTTTCCGTGAAGGGGATCAGAAAGGGGTCTTTGATGGTAACTACATTAAGGCATCTGAAATCTACGCATATGCGAATTTGGTTCGCCTCCTTCAACGATATAACTATGGGAGAAACCCATTCACTTGTCTACACTTCGGAAAAAATACCTGCGTCCAACATGCATTCTATCTCCTCATTGACTTGAGCGACATAGTTCTTATTCATTTGATACGGTCTCTTCTGTACCAGTACGACTCCAGGTACCAATGTGATATGGTGCACACATAGCTGTAGGGGTACTCCCTTTAGATCTTTATACGTCCAAGAAAACACATCTTTATACTCCATAAAGATCTTAAATGCTGCGGCTTTCAAAATGGGTTTCTAGTTATCGCTTACGAGGATGTTTCTTGGATTTGCTTCATATCCAAGGTTTGTAACTTTTAATGAAGGTTCCTCGTACCGAATTGGCTTCTCCATGTCAAACTGGTGTGCCGGTGTCTCATTTATGCGGGCCTCCCCTTCGGTGTACTCCCTGTACGCTGGTGGAAACAAGTCTTTTTCCAGTTCTTCTTCAATTTGGAGTATATTGCACCCAAACATCTCATAGTCTTCCATTTGCCAATGGAAGAGCCCATTCAATGAATCTGTTCATCTTCAGAGCACCCTTCTAGTTCAAGAATGCCTTCTTCGTTTGGTTCCATTTGGTACTTGCCCTCGTCTATGCCACTGCCCTCACCATCTGACTTCGACTCAGAAGAAGAGGCGACCTCTTCGCTCACCATCTGTGTTTTGAGATCTATGATAAACTTCCTCCCTCCCTTCTTCATTGATAGCGTATTATGTTTCCAATTGTGATTGACCTTCGCTGTGACAAGCCACCCTCTACCTAGAATGGTGTCATACCCCTTCTTCAAGGGAATTACAAAAAAGTTGAGGACAAACGATTGCGTGCCAATGGTTACTTGTTGTGCCATCAATGTCTCGAGGGGCTTGATTCCATGTTAGTCCGCACCTACCAAATTGAAAGTGGGTGGCCAGAGCGTCGGTTTCCCAAGTTTTTTCCATGTCTCCTTTGGCAGGACATTTATCCTAGAGCCACCATCCACAATAGTATCCGTTAGGATTGTCCCAAGTATACCCATCTCAACAACTGCAGGGTGTCGACCATTATTAATTGCCAATAACATAGGGTCCGTTGTAGAACTGCTAGGGACATTCGTATTCTCAGCCCTCCGACTCTGTAATGGTGCTGGTACTGAACGCAACAATGCAGTGTGTAACTAGGGCATAGTTTCTAGGAGGTTCTTGACCTTCACCGGTACTTCCAGCTGCAATATTTGTCTTAAGATATTTTCTTCCGCTTCCCTGCGAGAGGTGCTAGCCATCTCATGAGTCTCCCGTCGTTGCGCCATCATTTCCCTATCAATTTCTGCCTTTGCATCTTGTACACGTTGCTTCTCCATACGGGGGTCGGGATAGGTGGCCTGTGACCATGTAAGGGCCAGTACTTCTTTATCCGTCCTTGCTCCTTCAATGTTCAAAAAGTTGACGCCAGGTTTCGGGCAGTTCGTGTCCTCATGTTCTCTGGACCCACATCATCTGCACAACTTCTGTGGGGTTTCTTCTTTTGGACAGTCTAGGGCAAAGTGCCCCCACTGGTTACAGGCACTGCACTGGATCATCGATCGACCCTTGGCGTCATACTAGATCTGACTTCGGTTTCTATTATTATTATTATCATTATATCGCCCTCCTCGCCAGTTATTTCGGTACCCGCCAGATGATGCATTATTTGTTGGTTGGGAAGTGCCCGCTGTTGTGGACAGTTGCTCCTGTGGCAGTAGTAATTACTGGTTTCTTGTCTTCATGTTATAGGGACATTCCTTAGTCGAGTGCCCCATAAGCTGGCAAATGTCGCAGAATGCCTTCTTTGGACAAGAACCCTTTGTATGCCCCTCCGCCTTACATTCCATGCACCACAACTCTCCCTTGTCTGTCTTATTAGGACTCCCCTTGATTGCCTTAAATTCCTTCATCATCCGTTGCATATCTTTTTGGAGAGCCTGTACCTTTTTGCTAGATTCTTCGTCGTTATTGCTCTCCTCTGAGGAGTCATCGTCATCCGACGATTCGTCCTTTTTGTTGAAGGTTTTATGTTCGCTCTCCAAATCCATGGCTTCGTTGTATGCGTCGTCGTATGATGTGGGAGACACGATCTTCATTGTTTTCCGAAGGGAAGGTCTCAAGCCCTCAACAAATCATCTTTCTCTAAGCCGTCAATTGGCTGACTGTTGATCTTCTCGAGTAATTCCTTAAGCTGCCGACCATAGGCTCAAACCGTCTCCTTCCCTTGCTTTGTGTTGTAGATTTCGACGACAATCTCATTGTCATCCCGCAACAACCGAAATTCTGTCTTGAACTCCTTTCGTAATTCATTCCATGGGCTAACCTTTGTTTTGTCCATGTCGGAATAGCAGTCGATGGCTACTCCCCACATTGTGGTTGGAAATTGCCGTACCCATTGGTACTGGTCAGTGACCCCATTTGTTGACTAGATGGTTTCACATGTACAACAATGCCAGACAAGATCCTCCTTCTCGTTGCCAATAAACTTTGGCAATTTATATTTCTGCGACATGGCTATGGTTTTATTCCTTGCCTGTGTTGGTTGCGGCCCCAAACCGGATGGATTAGAGCCTGATAGGTTTGTCTAACAACCGTGCCCCTGTGTCCCTCCGACACTACTGGTTGCACCAGTATCCTTTGCGTCCCTGGTCTCCTTTGCTTCCCTTGCCTCCGTATGCGGTGTAAGGGTTAGATTCCTTAACTGATTTTTGGTTTCTTTAATTAAATCTAACAGATGTTGGGTCTCTTCAATTAAATCTTCACTACTTCTCTCTCTACGGTGCTCCTATGTACCGTAGCGTTTCACCTTCGGCTTTTGCACCTATCGTGGCACCTACTTGGTCCCCTTCAGGCAACCCTTCATCCTGTCGTCCCTCGGCAAGTTGCCTCAGCCTTCGTCTTCATTCAGCTTGCTATTCAAGTAGCAAGGCCCATTGGGTGGCCTCACACTCTTCTATGTACTCCTTTTGATTTCTATCTTTATTAAGAATGTTTGACATTAATTAGTCCTTTCCCAGGGGTTCATAATACGTTGTCTTCTCCTTGTTTCGTCTCGTTCCTCCTCTTCTGTTATGTTGTTCTCCTCATACTTCTTGAGGATTTGTTGGCGTCTGCTCTCCTTGCTGATCTCTTCTCGTGAATTCTGTAGGGCCAGTTTAGTTTGTGTTAAGAGGCGTGGGAGATGACACATCAATCGGTCAACCGTAGGACTCACTTCGAGGGCACTCCACACCGCACTCTCAAGAACTTCTTCCTGTGTTACCTCCCTCCAAATGTGGGTCTCGATTGACGCTTGCAATAGGGCTATGAAGCTTGCTGTCAATGCTTGTTCTCCCTCAAACAAGTCAACCCTTTCCTCGGTGTTGCTTGCACCTTCATCTTGTGGTTGGCCCATTATCTTCCGTACGCCATTAACACTGTCACTTCCCGAGTTTGTATCGGCATTGGTGCCAAATGTTTTCCCCATAGGGTAAACGAGTTTAATGCATAAGAGAACAATAACTGTAACAGAGAATAATGTACCAGAGAACTCACAATGCTTTTATATTAATTCATTCAGTGCTTTACAATGTATGCTAACAACTTCCACGGCCATAACATAACATCCCATTTGAAGGAAATACATGACATATATAGAGTCTGAGGGGGTGCGAGGCGAACCGTCGCAACCATTCCAACTACCTACCCCTCGGTTACGCTAACTAGCAATAACGACACATTAACAACATGTTTTACCGACAACAAATGGGAGACAAGGGATTTTGAAATATCCCAGATCATATAAAAGCAAATGATAGATAATGATAGACAAGCAGTTCCAATTTTGAACATTGCACATACAAATCTGATTGCTCTTTCAATACGAAACTAATTACAATGCCAGGAGTTCAAGATGTTTTGCACCTTATTCTTCTAATGATGATTCTGCGTTGAATTGTGGAGTAGATTACTCCATGCGATTTGGACTGAAGGAGTCTCCGACTGAATATCGCTGTCCAACTAGCAGTCTCGATGGGATGTGTAACTCAAAATGTATGTGGATAAACTACATATGTTGATGCCTGATCAAGTTGTGGGCCAAAGTGGATTGCCAATGATGTCGCTACTGTGATTATACTGCCACCTCACAATATGTGTCGCAGAAATACAAGGCTGCAGCAAGATGATTGCTAGCACAATGAAAGCTCTGATCAATGAGACCACTGCCACAGCAATATATGAAATGAATATGCTGATTGCAATTGCTGCCACAATGATATATGTTATGAATATTCTGATCGCAATCACTGCCACAATGATATGGAATATTCCGATTGCAATCGTTGCCAATTTGAGCTTTGCAGTAAAAACTCAAGAATACACAAGATACCAAAATGCTATAAAAAAACCCACAGAATAGCATACACAAGATTTTATTGTTGTAAAGTCAACTCTAGTACAAGTTATATTCATATCCAAGTCTATATATAAGGATGAGAGTACATGTTGAATGGTTTCAATTATTCAAGATCAGGATTCAAATCAACTGATTGTATTTGAGTATATTCTCATGGTCTACACTGTTGTCATATCTTAGCCAGCATAAATCAGTTACATTGAAGGAATTTAGGGTACATAAATATAATGCTTTTCAATTGAAAATCTTTCAGATTCACTTTCTGATGTCATGCAAAATCCAAATAGCCATTAAAAAAAATCATGTATAGCGAGTAACATCATTTCTTGAGACATTACTTTGATGAAGATATTTGTAAAATATCACTCAAGCTTTAAGTAATCATCAGCCAGAAATGACATATTTTAAAGTTTATACTGTTAATCCCTTACACAAGGTTTCCCAATAATCTTAGAAATTAATGTGGAAATACCCCTAGGCAAAGCTATATTACACAAGAAGACCATATATTTTATTAATGATCATATTAAGACTCATTATTGAGGAAATTTATTTTTTGCAGTGATCTTTGCAGTCTTCCCAATTTTGAACTCCTTTTTAATTTGTGAAAATGTTAGTTGTTATGTTTGATAATCTTCATTCAATTTTTTACCCCATATTCTTAGCCCAATATCTACCTGTTTGAGTTGTTATTCGGATTCCAATCTAAGAATTATGCTAATGAGTCTACATGTGTGGTTCTATATGAGAAGTAGAAGCTATGGTTGCCTGAATTGAATTTATTGTATGATAATTTCGACCCAATGCAATGTATAAATTTAAAGGTATATTTTTGGAGTCCTGACAAATATTTTACTGCCCTGAACAGTCTCTAGTATCTTCTCACTCACGTTTGGTAGTTCCTGTGGATGGTGGTATGCAATTGACTAACGAGGTTCTCCCTGATGAGGCTGCCTGTTTTGAAGTACCGACCAATGAAATTCGATCTGGAGATTTTATATTGGTTCTTCCTGGCGAGACTATTCCAGTGGATGTATGTTGAATCCTGAACATTTTTATTTTCTATTTCAGTAAAAAAATATCCATTTCAAATGTCATAAAGCTTATGTTTACTTGTGGAAGCCTTTGCAATATCAATGAGTTGGTAAATTCTGATCACCCATAACCAAGTGGTCACTATTCCCAAGGAAGTTTCCCTTGAATAGTGACTACAAAGTTTCAATTTTTATATAGTTTTTCTAATGGTTTCATTTACAATTGTTTAATATATAGATGCATCTTCCATCTGTTTTTCTAGGAATGAAATATACTTCATAGGCATTGATGGGAAGAAGTCATTTTAAAATGTGGAGTGTGCTGCAATTATTTGCTTGATATCCAAATGCGTTTCCTTTCCATGATCCAAAATTTGATTTAGGATATAGCATAAATCATGATACCAGTTGCTTTGTGTTTTGTGATTTATTTCATTTGAATTATAACAATGGATTGTTTCAATTGTTTAATAAAAACTACTGATGGGCAGAAGCTTTAACCATTTCCAGGGGAAAGTCGTGGCAGGTAAAAGTGTTGTGGATGAATCTATGCTGACTGGTGAACCTCTTCCTGTAAGAAAAGAAGGTGGCCTCACCGTTTCTGCAGGAACTGTCAACTGGGTATGTTTTCTTGTAATTGTCAGTTTTGTTTATTGAATATATGCCACTATACTCTCTTGTTTAAGTATCTTTTATGTTTTGTATTTGTCATGTGTGCATATCAATAAAATGGCTTTATTGGGCCCTCATTTAAGGAATTGTAAGCATACTAAAAGGTTTTAACTGATAGCTCTCAGTTTGAGTTATTGGAAGCCAGTTCAGAGCTACCATGTTCTGTTTTAGTGATTTGTTCTTTATTTGTATTGTGCATTTACTTTGATACTTGACATTCTTCTGTTGAGAGTAGTAGGATATTTTCAAGATTTTGCATATATATTCAACTTGTATTAGGTTCTAATCCATGGTTTTCAGTTTTTTCTTATCATGTTTTTACTATAATCTTTTTCTTATAATTCACTACTTGAATCATATCTGGGAGGAGAAGATACAAGTGTGAGGAGAGAAATATGAGATATCAGATCTTAAACAATTCCAGCAGCAGAACACCTTGTGAACAACGCTTAGAAAGAAGCTAGAATTAGAGAAGAAATCAACCACACAAATGAGAAAGACACAAGGATACGTGTGGAAAAACATTGGGCTTAAAAAAGCCTCACACACCAAAGCAAGGACCAATGTATTCCAGCTATAGATTTTGTAACAATACAATATAAAGCTTATAGGCCTTAGGATAGAAATTGACATCCTACTTCTCAAGGAAAACTGACAAAAGACCCACACATTGCAAATTCCTCTATATGCAACCTCACCCCAAGCAGCCAAATATATAGGTGTTGCCCCTATTTTCAAACAACCAAATTTTGAACTTCTGCATCAAATCTAATATGTACTTTTCAAGAGTTTCCAGGATGAGTGATTATGTGGTTTCAGTCTAAAACCTTCATTTCTGAATATTGTCATGAATTGGTTAACATATGTCCTATTTTTTCCAGGCTTTCAATTCATTATGAGCACCCAAGCTCAAATGATTGGTCCATGTTGACAATGTCAAGTTCAATCCCTGATGCCAAATTGTGAAACGCCCTACGTATCATTCTGGTTATGCTCTGAACTAATCTTTTGCATTGGTCAAAACATGAAAACATTAGAATTATGAAATTTATAAAGCAATAGGAGAAATCATTTTATGAGCATATCTGTAGGACCATCCCATGAAATGTGGCCAATTTTCGTGCTCACCCACTTCACTGTTTGCAAAATTTTAGTGCTTTAATTTAAATTGACCCCTATTCGGAAGCCATTAAAATTTTTTCCTTGGTATCTTTTCATGAATAAGTTTTTCTTGGTAGTCATCATCTTTCCCCTCTTGATGACTGGTTAAAATTTCAGATAAAAATACCATGCCAGTCAAAAGTTATCCCCGTTTTTGTGAATTGAGTGTTTAGGTTATAATGGGAAAAATATTAAATGTTTTTCAAATAATTTGAATATTTTAAATTAATTCCCATTTGACCTTCATTTTAATATTTGAGGAAGAAATTTAGCGCATTCCTTAAGTTATTATTGAATATACATCAATGGTTGTCCACTTAAAACTTAGAAATTACAAAATGATCTACTCCCTCCAAAATGCTAAAATGCTTGATTGCTCAAAAATTCTAACTTTTAAACTCCAATATGCTCTGTTGCTCTGAAATCCTAACTTTCATACTCCCAAGAGGCCAATGTGCTCTATTGCTCCGAAATCCTAACTTTTGTACTCCCATGTGGCCAATATGCTCCGCTGCTCCGAAATTCTAACTTTCCTTCTCCCAAGTGGCCAATATGCTCCATTGCTCCAAAATTCTATCTCTTCTACTCTTTTATTTGGACATTTTTGAAGGTATTTCAAGATCTTTTAACTGTCAATGTTGTAGTTTCAACTTCCACTGATAAATATGCAAAGGAATATGGTTTCATGAATGCAAAGAAACCATCTTGAAGACATGAATGCAGAGTGTGGGATCATAGATAATGGACAAGAATTAGTTTGTAAGAATGCCTTCATGCCTGTGATGATTGCCTCCAAGGCACCCGATGCGTCTTGAACTGTGGCATTTGCGTGGACATATTTTCTTTGTGCCCATAGATCGCATATGAATGCAGAATGTTGAAAATTTGACAAGGCACGCGAGCTGCAAAAGTTTTGGAACAGGAATGGACGTTCATCAAAGCATAATGAAAAGGCATTTTATCGGTCAACATAGTTGGAAATACTCTGGTAAATATGCATGTGCAATTTAGAAGCATACAATAGGCCCGCGAATAGTTCTACATAATACCTTGAGAAAATTTCATCTCATAGAATGCTTTGTCTGCAAGATATAGACGACTTAGGAAATACACAAAATAGTTTGTTAAAAAGCCTTTAGAAATTTTCAGGCAAATGCTGGTAATCACACATGCAAACTGCAGAATCATAGACAGTGGCACCGTGAACTGTTTGAAATATCATCTCATGAATGCAATGATTGCAGGATATGAACAGAATGAGTTGTTGAAAAGATTTAGAAACTTTCAAACAAATGCAATTGGCACATACAGAGCCAAATTCTTTGCCAAATCCTCCCTACCCGCGCACCAATGGGAGCTTGGAAACAACATATTTACATTGGAAATGTGCTGGTCGATGTGCATGCAAAATGGGAAGCATAGAAAAGATATGTGCTCAAAATCAGTTTGGTAAAAGGGCTTTAGAAACTTCGCAGCAAATGCAAATGGTAGGTGTGAAGCCATGTTCCTCCACCTTTGCAAGTAATGGAAAGTGCAGAAACAATGCTGGGGAATCCATCATTTTGATTTTTGGTAGACATTATAGTTGGAAACACTCTGGTAAACATGCATACAAAATGTGGAAGTATAGACAAGGTGTGTGGGCTGTTCGACAGGTTACCTCAAGAAATGTGGAATGCTATGATTGCAAGTTATATATAATCTAGATTTTTGGAAAGGCTTTAGAAATTTCAATCAAATGTGGATGATAGGTATAAAGCCGATTCCCAAAATCTTCACTTGCATTCTCTCTATCTGTGACAGCTTTGAAATAGTTTATGGATATCCCTCAGGGTAGACATAAGGCATGTGAATTACTTCCCAAGAATCTGTCAAAGAGATGTCTTCTCATGGGATGCAATAAATGCAGAATATACTCAGAATTGAAAGGGCTTTAGAAACTTTCATTCCTCTTTATTAGAACAGGGCATAGATGTTTGCACTTGGCCAATTGGATATGCACAAAATGGATTTTATAAAAAATGGTTTTATAAACTTTCAAGCACCTGCTATTAGCAGGTGTAAAGAAGAATCCCAAAACTCTGCCATCTTAATTACCTACGCATAAAAAGCATTGTGAAGATAAGGTTTTTGTTAGGTGTCGTTTTTTTATTTGACTTGGTCGATGTGTAAGCAAAATGTGAAAGCAAATATGCAGCACATGAACTTTTGAAAATTGCTTTGTGAAGTGTACTCTATGGATATTCAAGGATTACAAGATCTGCAACAAATTGACGTGTCTAAAAGGCTTCAGAAATTCTTAAACAAATGTAGTCAGCAGGGAAAATATAAATCCACAACTCCCTTGTCCTATGTTGAGGCTCAAGCATGAACAGTAACAATTGACCTGTGCAAATAAGAACTCATTACCAAAGATCATACGATCAAGGTGAATGGAGAGGAGCTTTGACCCTCACGTTCACAGAGTTTAAGTTCTTATTGATACTGAAAAACATGGCCACTAATATTGGTATTTATCAATTTGGAGAGGCAAATAAAATGGTTGAGGAGTTCATGCTCGATGGATATTGATGAGTGGGGAAATAAAGTCCTTAAATCATTCAAGCATGCTTAACTACTATGTTAAAGTGATAATGGTTTGTGGAACACAACTAATTGGACATGTTCTATTATATAATCAAATACACAACCTCTAATAATGAAAATAATGAGGGGCTTAATATGTTTCTTTTGATAGTAAAGGTTTCAAATTCATAGTTACACCGCCCTGGAGGATGGGGGAACAAGTTTCCGGGACAGGGGGACAAAGGGGCCTCAATTTGGGGACGGCGGGGGGATGGTGGTGGGGGACGAGGGAGGTTTATATAGTATATACTATACATGTGGTACTTAAAATGCTAGTTATGAAAAGATGTATAACAATATAAGACAAAGATGTAAAAGTATTGTATTGAAGTATTGGTCCTTTTGTGCTGGATATAAATGTTAGATAGAAGTTATATCTAATACGTATATCTGTAATGTCCCCATTTTAGCAGGTCTCTGCAGCTGAGCATAGTCAGTTCATCAATGTGACCCTCGTGAGTTGACAGTGGGTTTTGAGGGTCTTTGGGACGGATTTGCTATTTTTGGTAAGTCTATTTATAGTAGTGGCCATTTCTAGCAGGGTAGTGCATATTCTTGATTGGGCAGTTTGGACTTGGGCCTTGTCGGAAGTTCGTTGATCTCAGTCAGACAGTTCAGTGGCTTATATTTTTAATGTTGTTATTAAATTAAATTATTTTAATTTAATTTAATAACTTATGACTTTATAACTTTATGTTATAAAGTGGGGTTGTATTGAAAGCCAATTAAGTGAAAAATAAAGTGCTTTTTCCAAAAAGCCTATATATTCTACTAAAAAAAACACTTTACTCATTCATTATTCTTCATGCCACGTGATATGCTACAGGAGTCTATTTCATCTTTAAGGCTTGTGCAAATTACAGGACAGTCACGCTCATTGATTGCTGCTCACGTGACTATTAGGAAGGGCCGTTGATCTTGCTGTGGGCCCGAAACTTTGCTAGAAAGGGCCGTTTTGATCTTGTTGGGGCCCGAAACTTGCTAGAAGGGCCATTTTTGTCTTGTTGGGGCCTGAACCTGCATACAGACCAGTCACGTCACAGTCCCAAGCTGCCACGTGACTGTTGAGGTTGATGTTTTGTGTTTTGGCTGTGTTGCTGCTCATTCTTGAGGGTGGCTATCAGTGTACGGGTTTGCAACGTCAAGTTCCATGAATTCATTGTAGATTGCCATCATACAATAAATATTAGGTGCTTAATCTTGAAAGAATAAATTCTGGTTGTGTTATTTGAATTAAAATAAGACTTATTAAGTTCCTGGAGGAAATTCAATTTGTTTATATTTCAATTTATAAATTTGATGGAATTATCATTGAAGCTTGTTTTTATCCAACATTTGGAATAAAATTTGCAAATATTACAAATTAAGGAAAATAAATTATGTTGGCTAAAATTTTTGTAAGCCACTAAGACTACACCTTACAAAATTGTAACTTTAGGCAACGTCTCATGAGATAAATCTCTCCTCTCAGCAATAGGGGAGGCTCCCTTCTTACCGTAGGTGGCTTCAGCAGGACTTCAACTGAAATTAAATAAAGGGGCGATTCTTCCAATCTGTTCCTCTTTTTTAGGAAAGATTCACAAGTAACAACAACTTTCTAACTCTACAAAGATCTCCTACTGCTACGATAATACCGATGACCTTGGAATTGACGTAAGAACAATACCAAGGGCAGCAGTTTAATTTTTATATTTTGTGGAATAAGTACAGGAACCCAAAGTCTCCTGCGATTATCCCAAATTAGGATTCAAGTAGAATAACCAGTAAGGCACAAAGTCTCTTACCAGATACTCTCAAACTTAATAAAAATACCTACAATTGAAGCCCAAAGTCTTCAGTTCTAAGTAATTGCAACCACTATCTAATATAACAATTTGTTCTCTTGCAGCACAAAGTCTTCAAAAGTTCAAATTGGCTCTGAATGCAATAGGCAGCTCAAAGTCTGCACAATTAAATTCAAATGCCTCTTGAGAAAAACTCCAAAACTCACAATCAATATCCAGAAAATGTCGTCACATAACACCTTGAATCAACACAAAGTTTGAAAGCAAGTTGCCCTTTTTATTGAAAGCAATTCAAATTTACATCTAAGCTCAAAGTCTTAGAGTCTAGATACAAACTGGCAGAATTTTCTTGCCTTGCCAAAAGATGATTATTTACAATGAGCTCCCTCCTTTATATAAGAAAAGAGGAGAGAGAAAGGTGGAGAAAAAAGAGGAAAATCCTTAACCACCTTGACTTATTCCTTAACTAACTAACTAATTTTGACTTTTTCAAAGTTGCATGCCTAATGCACTTGCAACCTGATTACATGTTACAGCTTTGCATGTGATACTATCACATATAATTACATATGTCAAATACAAATTACAAAGACATGATGAAAATATTCTAAGTGCCTGACAAAACACGACACCTATTACATCATCCTTCGTTTATCTTCATGCTGCTACAGGATGCGTGATGGTTGATATGCTCCGGTTTGGTGAAAGCATCTTGATTTGGAATAGGAATATGCACCCTTGATTGTTGTTTTGAGTGTTCTTGAAAGCATTTTATGCTGTAATCTTTCGAACCTTTCTAGGGAGAAAGATCCAATCTTCTTATCCAGTTTTTGTTCTAATTTTGATTCACTTGATTCCCTCGAAGTTGAATTTCTCTCAAGGGTGGCCTTTGAGCTCTCCTACGGGTTTCTCTTTCTCTTTGTATCCTTTCCCTTTCCTCACGTTCCAATCTTTCTCTAAGCCTCTTTTCAATTCTGTGTCTTTCTGTGTCAAATTCAATACCAACTTCCTCCTCTTCTTCCAAGATGGCTTGAGCAACTAAATAGTGTGCGCCGTCTTCTCTTTGATTCCAGATGAAAGCCCCTAGGTCTGAAATGATATCTTCTTGCCTTATGTTTATATCCAAACCTGGTTGCACAACTGGATAGTTAGCAATAGGAAGACAACACCATCTTAGATCATTTTTCAGTTTTGCCTCTCACGTTGCAAACTTTCTTGATTCTCCCTTTCAATTCTTTGTCTTTCCTTCTTCCTTTTCTGGTGTTGTGAGAAAAACCAAAAACGGGTTTTACAGAGGGTATTACATATGAATGGACAACAAGTATTAGATGAGAAAAATAAGCATGGATGGGTCTATGGCATGCTTTTTGATGTACAAGTATGGATTTTGGAATGGTATGAACAAGAGGAATGGTTAGAAAACTTTAGGACATCGAAGAGGTGAATGAATTTTAGTTCAAAAATGATAAGGAAGACCCAAAAACGGGTTTCTTGGAGGTGATTGCATGTGCGGACAGCGAGAATTATGAAGGATAGGAAGGCGAATGAATGAATGGATATCACTTTTAAAATGGAGTTTTGAATTGACCACCATTACGAGTTTTACGTCATATGGCAGTGGTAGGGACAACAATTTTATGCAAGTGGATATTTTGGAAAATAGCACATGTACGAACTTGCATTGGATTTGTTTCTTTCTTCATCATAGAACGGGGTTTTTAATCCCGACTGCATATGCAAAAGAAGAGATGTCTTTGCATATGCATCTTTAATGAGGTAGAAACATATGTTACAAAACTGAAAATAAAAAGAAAATGAAATAAAAACAAAGACATCTTCAGCATATACAAGTAATTTTACCTCACTTCTTCAGAAGACAAAAGAAGGAAAATCTCTTGTAATCTTTGAAAAATCTGGAAATGATCATGAAGATTTTCGTGATTTGGAAATGCTGTGAAAGAGTCTTTAAATAGAGTTCAATTCATGAATTATTCTTTCAAAAGATAAACATCTCTTGAAGTCAAGGATTGAATCTTGACAAGTGTTGGATGAAAGAGAAAATAAATGCTAAATAATAGCAACAAGTTTGAATAAATCCAACACATGCAATGGCATCCAAAAACGGCGTCTAGGGTTTTAAATTCAATTGGAAATGACAATAAACAAGCTGGAAATAAAAATGCTTACCCTAGAATCGACTTTTATTCAAAAACTCATGGATTTAGATGATGATTATGACCTCCAATGAGCCGTTTTTGAAGAAAAATGGCAGAGAAACATGTTGGAAATAAAACAAAGCATGTGCTCTTCAAACAAAAATCGCCACCCAGCTGTTTACTTATCAAAAACGCATTTCTTTGATGAAGAAACACATGTTTTTAATGTGTTAGAGCCTTCAAAATCGCCACTAAGGGAAGACAAGGTCCAAACGCATTTTGAAGAAGTCAAAACCATATGCATTGAGGAATAAAATTGCCACCATGCAGCAATATGTTTAAAAACGCACTTTGGGAAGAGATTGGCATATGTTAATAAACATATGTTATGGCTCATAAAATCACCACCAAGCAAGGAAGGTTAAAAACGGGTTTTGAAAGATACATAGCACGAAACAACATGTGTTATGCTATTGAAAATCGCCACCAAGGGAAGAAAGATAAAAATGGCTTTTAAAAAGTCATTAACATATGTTTGATACAATATGTTATGGCCTTCAAAATTGTCACCTAGTAAGGGATTTAAAAAAAACATTTTATGTTGAATGCATTACATATGTGTTAATATATGTAATGCATCCTAAAATCGACGCCTATGATTGGGCATTAAAAACGTCTCTTTTGCAATGTATTACATGTGCATAGCATTAAAAAAATTGACGCCCATCTTGGAAGTTTAAAAACGTTCTTTAAAGAAGTCTTTACACATGTCTTTCAGCATGTTATAAACACATGTAATGACATTAAAAATCGACGTCTTTGGGGAAGAATAAAACTTAATACATTTGTACATGGACTTTATATGCAAACTCTTCTAAAATCGACACCATAAAATGACCATTAAAAACGTTGTTTAGAAACTCATTTGCATATACAATGAGCATATGTAATGACATTAAAAATTGACACTTTAAAGGAAAATAGCAAAGGAAAATTAATACGCACTTTAGAAATACAGCTGCATATGATTGAAAACATGAAATGTACATGCAGTTGTTGACAAAAACAACGTATGAATATGGAAAAAGACTTAGGAACAAGATTTTAAAAGTGTTTTGCACATGAATGATATGCAGTGAAGAACAAAAACCGCACTTTTAATACTTAAGTCTTTTAATTTGAATTAATTTAATACATAACTATAGTATTTAAATAAAGTAACATGAAATTAGAAGATTAAAAGCTAATTTCACGAAAACGTTAAAAATTATAGTCAAATCAACTCGAAATGAGTTGAAATTTGAAAACGGACTTTGAAATCCATTTAACATATTAAAAATAATTCAAACTTGTGCAATCGACTTAAAAAACCCCACTTTTTGGGTTTTTTAAAGGATATGCAGTCAGCTTGAAAAACCCCACCTTTTACATCATAACTTGAGTTGTAGAACTCCGTTTGATGTTTAAGTTAGCTCGAAACGAGCATAATTTAAAGGGCTATCGACTCAAGGGAAAATCAAGATTAAAAACAAAGGGAAAGACTTAAAGAACGCATGAAACGTGTGTTACAAAGAGCTTTTCAAGGATGACGAATTGCCTTTATATCACTTTATCAAAAATGTTCAAAACATAGAGGATATTCCTACGAATTGACAAGAAAAATTCCATAGGGTTGTCACAATTTAGTGATCTCAAAATTGAGGACAACAAATTAGAAGGAGCCAGTTAGGCTCTTCACAATATCCAACACAAAAGGACCAATATCTAACATTTATATCTTTGTTGGTGGCTGTTTTCAAGTCCCTAGGTCTGGCAAATGAGGTTTGGGTGATTTTAGCTTGTTGGGAAGCCATGTTTGTTTGGGATTTTGGGCGAGAGCTAAGCTAAGTCTGTCATAGAGATGGGGTCGAAACCAATTGATTTGTGATAAAAACGAGTTAAAACCCTTTGAGAATCCTTTTGCCAGCTTCAGTTTGACCTTAGAAAGCCATGATGGATTGTGGGAGGTAGCCTTGTTGAAGGCTTGCTGAATCCTGAAATTTGGCTAAGTCTGAAATTTTTCGAAAACTCCCAAAATCTAGAATTTGTGTCTTAACTCCTATGAAGCTGGAACCTATCTCAAATATCCTGAAAGTATTTATACAAATATAACTTAAAGTATAAGAAATTAAATAAATCATACTTATACTTAAATGTTGTGTATAAATCCTCCCACCCCTGGACTAAAAAACTTTAAAAACTTGTATTTTTTGGCTTGTTGTGACGGGGGACTTCTGTGCGTCCCCTCAGGGGTTGAGGGACACTTGGGCATCCCCAAGTCCCCAATGGGGACGCCGGGACATCCTCGCGTCTCCTCGGAAATGATGGCAGGATGGTGGCGCCTCCGGGGACGTCGGAACGCCGTCCCCCTGTCCCCGTTCCGGGAATGGCAAGGATTTTGGGGGGGGGGGACGCGTTCCCAGGTTACTAGGGTTTTGATATTACTGTTTGGTGAGGAAGGTGGCAATGAGCTCTAAAAGGAAACTAATGTTTTTTTTTAAATTATGAAAAATATATGCTTTTTAGGGCTCCATGATTCCAGTGGTCATGATTCACTTGAAACCATAGTAGAACACGATTGAGTTATTTATCTCAATGATTTGAATTATGAAATTTAACTCTATTATTACTATACAAAGCAACTTGTACAAAGAAATGAGTGGAATACACTATTGGAAAGTAATAAACTTAAGACTGAGAATGGAGTCAGATGTTGCTTTAGAGGTTGGAATGAAAGATGCATCCATTTTGTACACACATTTCAATATAGTTTCAACTTGTGTAAGAACCCTTCACAGGCTCTGCTGCTGTACTGGATGTTTTTTGTTTGTTTGTTTTGCAAGTTTATGTTTTTTTTTGAAATTCTTTCAATAAGGGTTTTGAATCAAACAAGTGACTGAAATGAAAATGCTGAAATAAAATCAGACTACTGCAATTTTATTTAATTTCACCATGCAACGCTAAGTACAAAGATAACTGATTCCGACAAATAAACATAAGCAAAAACGATTTCTACAAAGCATAAAGAACGTGGTTTATTTCAGAAGACGCTGCTGCAATCTTATTGTCATAGTAAGGGCTGAGATTTTTGACCCTCATTCTTCACGCCATCCTTTTCCTTCCAAACTTCTAACCAACAAGAATAACTAGGAAAACTTGATGCAACACTGTTCACGCATTGTAGCAGTTTTGCTATTCATGGTACTGTAGCAATTTCACTATTCACGCACACTGTAGCAAATCACTATTCACGCGCATTGTAGAAAAATCACTATATTGAAGCACAATAAGAATCTCTGGATGAGACTGTCCAGAATATCAGATTCACCAGATATTTCACTGGCTCAAATGGTGAACACAGAAGAATACTACGTTTCTCCAATGGTGAATACTGAAAACCCTTGTCCAGAGCTCAAAGCAAGAAGCAATAATCAATAACAATAACAATGGATAGCTCATTCTTCATTTCCCAAGCAAATATAGGCCTCCCAAAACCTAATCGAAAATCCTCTTCAAGGCTGCGATTTTATTTAATGAAATAACAATAAATAAAATCATTAACATTTAATTGAATTAAACTTAGGGAAAACTTTTAATAATTTTCCTCTAAAAGAAAATACTCAATTGGCCCCATTCGATGTGTTATAAACCCATCACTTAGGTGATTTAAATATAAAGTCAATTTAACTTCATATTAAATCCTTTGCCATTTAATTAATATATAACCATTGAAAACTGAATAACTCCCTCAAAAATGAGAATCTGCCTTAACCGTCTGGAACTGGAGTTGGCCTAATAATTTCCCATGTGATCAAATAATATTTTTAAAAATAGCAGGGGTCCATCTATATGACTCTAAAAGTTGCTAAAAATAGCAAAACTCAAACTAACAGAGTCTGAAACCTCTCCATACCAAATCAAGGGTACTGAGCTTTGCAAAAGTCGAACCATCAGATAAGCATATCTCCCCTGTGCACAAAATGACTCTGTATCCGTCTCTACTAGCCTATGAGGGCCCAATGATAGGCTAATCAATAGCTAGAATGATGTCTCTAGCTAGAAGGGGACATCACAACTTGACATTACAATTGCAAAATGGTGTCATAGCTTGATCATTCCATGCTTGCAAAAATTCTTAAAAAGAAACAACATGGAAATAAAACTTTTGCAAATATTTTGGGAATACTATGAGTTCATGCAAGGAAATATTATTTAGCAGATGCAGTTAGAGTGTTTATCTTTAGAGGCCAAGTTATCGTTGAATGAATGATTCATGGATTGAAAGAATATATAGAATCCACCTAACAAAATTAATATGGAGTTCTTTTTTCAATGTATTGGGTTTGAATTGCCTTTTGAAAAAGTGACTTATGTCACTAATTATAACTAAAATGTTAGAAAGTGGACCTTATTTACACAAAAGTGATGAAAATCCCAACCACATATGGTTTATTGTTTTCAAAACTAGTGTATTGAAAAAATGTAGTTGAGGTAGTTATTAGGTATTGAGAAGAGGCCTATAAATAAAAGGCTATTTCATTTGTAAGGGAGACTCTTATGGAGGGGAAACTCCAGAGGATTTTCTAGAGAAAAGTTTAGAGAACTTTGATGTTCACACTTTATACCTAAGGGTTTATGAACTTGTATATTTTTGAAAGGATAACGAAGAATACATTTGGTTCATATGTTTGAATGTGTTGCCTAATTATTATTACTGATTTCTTGTGTGTTAAGTTGGTAATCCCTTTGTGTAATCCATTGGTTCTTGATTCAAAGGACATATCTAATTGATGGTACACAATCATACCCTGGCATCTTGGTTTGAATGCAACATGCTAACTTGTTTCTCATATGTTGAGATTTGTTGTTTTTCTTTCATCGATGCATATGAAATCTTATTTCATGCTAAAACCTCCTTTGTAATCATTGTCTGTTGTGAATCTCAAATGGTATTTGTATGTCTACTATTGAGGTTTTCGTTAGTCATATTTCTTTAGTTTTATCTTTCCTTTTTTGTAGTTTCAAGTTAAAAGTGCACAAAAATGCTAAAACCCCCCATCATACAAGGGAGCTTCCCCTCTCAAAAGTAGAGGAAGATTGTTATTACATAATAGTCTCTCCAACTGTTGGAACAGATGTCATTGCTCTTTGGGCAAACAGTTTTGGAGGAACAATAGCAGTGACAAATTTATTTACCAATGATAGGCAATGACTGAATACGAAATCATAAATAGTTTTAGGAAACCATATGCAAAACCATGAGCCCAAATATGGCTTGCAACCTCATGGCACAAATTCCAATGCCCCTCCTCCATGGTGGGTTGACAAATCAAGAATACAGAATTCTCTTATATGTCATAAACATATCCTCATAAACATATCCACCAAATTTAGGCAGTCTATTTTTTTCAGTTTTCACATTTTCCAAGATGCTTTCTGATATGCTCTTAGAATTACAAGACTTAACCCCTTTGTCCCAAGTCCATCCACGGGCCTAGGGCCTGGGAAGTCAAATGGAAGGCTGTGGAGGGGTGGGAGTTGGGGCTGGGGGAACCTAGAACCCTAAGACCTAGTGTATAGGTCCTGATTTTGCATGAAGTCTGCATGCTGGGAAAATGAAAAGGACTATAGAAACATACAAACACTTAGAAATTTTCAAGAACACCTGATGACCATAACACATGTGTGAAGAACCTAGGTTGGCTCTTCTCAATTTATTTTGAAATTTGATGTGTTTGCAAAAATATTATACCGATAATAACCTCATAAACAATTACGATGAAGCTTACACCAATTTTCAAATAATCCAACCAAGGCAAATTGAATTTCTTTGATAATTTTATTGATTCTTATTTCTCATCACAAACAGATTGCATAAACAAATAATTAAATTAGAAAATTAAGCACCTGGCACTGCTGCAATTTTCTTAGTTATGAGATATCCTTTACTAACCGCCTCACAGCTCCAAACACCTTAGATGCCAACCCAGTCTGTCACGTGACAGTCTGAATACAAAACATGAGTGGCCTGGCAGATTTCGGTCACTAGCAGAATAAAAAATGCCCCTGGTAGTCACGTTTCCAGAATATGGAGATGCTGAAGCATCTCTAGCCCTGACGTGTCCAGCTGTAGCACCATACGGCACTCACGTGAGGTGTAAAACAGAGAAAATCTTCAAACGCAGGAGTCTCCTGTTGAAGTACGGCCAGAATAATAATCACATGCTTGGACTTTGGATAATTTCAAACTCCAATCTCTTATTCGCAGCTCTAGCAATTAACACACAGCACTTTCGTAAGAGATGCTAAGTCCCATAATTAAATACGAATCAGTCCCTTGACATACAGCTTGGGAATAATTTGATCTCCACTGACAAATTATAAAACTCTCCACAATTTCTTAACCAAAATGCTCAATGAATGATCATAGCAAATTTCACCAATTTCCAGAACCTCAGTATGAGACAAATTCAAAATCCATGAGAACACATCATTTGCCTGTAGAATAAACTTCATACATATCCAGTATACCTCAGCACTGGATTTAATACAGTATTAGATCGAGCTCTCTCCTGGAGAAGACCAAACTCGACAAATCACAGAAAAACTCTCTCCAAAAATGAAGACCAAGCTCCAGAAACCCTAGCTTTTCCAAGCCAAGCAGAATTCTCACATAAACAATTTATCACATCAACAATGGGTAAATGAAAGTGCTTTTTCGAGTTGTACTTATAGCTTTTTCAGAAAAAACACAAGTTCACTTTTTTAATAAAAAAGGCTTTTAAATGATAATTTCACTTTATAACAATAAAGTTATAAAGTACTTAAGTCATTAAATTAAAATACTTTTAATTTAATAACGATATCTTTAAAAACAAGGCTACTGAATTCTGCTAACTGAAACAAACTCATTTACGACACTAGAGCCCAAACACCAACTGCCCTGCCAGAAATAACCCACTGCCAAAAATAGCCAGCTGCTAAAAATAGACTTACTATAAATAGTAAGTCTCTCAAACTGGAGATTCCCTAAAGCTCGATCCTGAAACCTCTGACACTCCGTGTAGACACCCTGCTAATCCTGGCCATACCCAAAATACCACTTACTAAAAATAGCAAGTCGACCAAATTGACCCGAACGAAGAGCAGACCTGGTAAACTGAATCTCCAGAATGGAATCCCAATACTGAGTCCTCAATCTGACCCCCTCTAATCACCTGATTAACTTGCGAGAGTCGCCAAACCAAGCTAATCCTAGAAGACGGAAAATCGGGGACAAACACTTAGAAATTTTCAAGAACACCTGATGACCATAACACATGTTGGGGGGCACATAGAATTTCTCAAATTGGATATTTAAATGGTGGGAAAATAAGGCAATGGCAACAAATCATGCAAGGACCTAGGATCTTCATGAATTTTGAGGCCTGCAAATCTGGCACTAACATGTTGCGTCACTTTATCATAGGATTAGGTTGTAGAGTATGGTAAGAAAGTAATTCATAAATTTTATTAAAAAAGCTGCAAAAATTGTAAACTAGAAGACTTTATTTGTTTCAACATTTTAATAGTGCTATTTTTTTTCTATAAAATAACCTTAACTTTCATGTAGGAAATCACATCGAGCATATATAAATCTCTGTTTTTCACATATTTTATTAATGCACAGGCCTTGAACTTGATGAGTAGGATAAACTTATTTAATTTAGATTTTTATCCTTGATGCCTTCTATTAGTAACATATTTGAGAGGTGAGCCTATTGTCATTTTGAGTCCAAGTTGACATCCTACAACTTTGCATGCAAAATATGTGTAATGGAGTACATTAGGTTTATCTCCTGAAAATTGAAATGTCTAGCATGCTAATTTTAGTGATGTGAGGACATCAAGAAATATGCAATTTCTTTTATTTGCAATGAAAGATATTGGTGGGTTGTTTACTAAATGCAAAATTTTGTCAAATGTTTCATATGTCAAACTGCTTGTTTTGTCATTCTAATCATTGTAAATTTTTGTTTCTTGTTGAATTTGCATTTTTTAGGAGGGACCTATAAGGATAGAAGTTGCAACGAGTGGGGCCATGTCAACGATTTCGAAGATAATTCAAATGGTACAAGTTGATATTCATTTGGGTAAAAGGAAAACAATTTAAATTTGCTGCTTTTAAGAGCTTTAACTTGATCATGAAAATTTTGGATTTTTTACTTTGTAATATGCCCAAACAGGTATTTTATACCGAAATTTACCCACTTTAAGCTCTTTGTCATTACTCACAGTTAACATTTTCTTTGTTACTTTGCCATATTATTGTATTTATTTATTCTTCATAAGTGTTTTCACACACATTATTTGAAAATTTATCAAAGTTCTATATCTTTGCAATTGGTGTCTTGCCATAAAAAATCATGTGTATAAACCCATAAACATGCACAGCTAATGCTTGAAATCCTAATTACAGCTTGTTTTTAGCTTTTGAGGATATGGTCTATTCGTTGAGAAGACAAAAGAAGGTGCATATTATGAGAGTTGTGAGGCCCAGGTTGTTCTTTGACTAAACCTGTTTTCTGAACATTTCTGGCCAAATTTCTAACATTCATGCATGTATTTCAAATTGTGAGTCATGATCATGACATCCATTGTGTCAGCTTTTTAGATTTCTATCTGAGAACGATGAATCTGTGGAAAAAATGTAAATTTGCAGTAAATTTTACTGTTTTATCTATAAATAGTAGCATAACTGTTTTGTGTGGAAACCTCTTCACTCATTTATTATCACATTTCTCATTTCCCTTTTCCAGAAACCTAGTTATAGTGTCTGATGTATACTTATTGGTTTATATTTATATTGTATTTGAAGGATCTATGCTTCTACATTCATGTGACAATTGAAGGTTTGTAGCTCCTGCGCTAGAGACCTTTTGGTTGTTACAAATACAGATGATAACCAGGTAGAAGCAAATGAACCCCTATGATGACCAAAGTGTTTCTAATGTATGATATCAATCATACCTAGTAAATGTCTACCAAAATCCTATTATGTAAGCAAGTGTATATCCCTGGTCTACTTATTTGAATCTGTATTTAGTACCTTTCTCACAAGCATCTTCATCGCCAAAACTTCATAAATAATCTAATCAAATTCATAAATAACAATAATGTTTTAAGTGGTTCCTTTTTTTGTTAATTAGTTCTGAGTTTGTTATTAGCAAAGTGCTTTTGCGTATTCTTGCATTTACTTTATCCTTTTCAATTTGGTTCCACTCTATAAAAGATATTATTTTTCTTCATTTCTAACAGGTTGAAGAGGCCCAAGGCCATGAGGCTCCAGTTCAGAGACTAGCTGATGCAATTGCTGGACCTTTTGCATATACTGTCATGGCTCTTTCGGGAGCAACACTTGTATTTTGGTGCAGTTCATTCTTTCCTATCTATTATTAATCGTGCAAAGCACATGCATAACATTTCTTCAATTACTGTAATTGATTCCATGACCTTTGATCTCACATAATGAATTTGAAAGCTTCATGGGGAATTGTAAATTTAAATTTCTAGGTCTACATGCTCCCTATGATTTATAGTGTGGACTAAAAGCAAAGTATTAATCAAATGATAACATAAACTGCAAAGATGATTTAATTATCAAAACAAATACTTATTGAGCATATATACAATAACCAAATGAATAAGAAAGTGGAATCAGAGTTATGAGTAATCAAAAGTTTCCTTCTGGTAGTCTTCTAGTCAATCGTAGAGGTTCTTGCAACTGTTTTCATTGCTCTCAAATATAATTCTAGTTTTGTGCTTGATGCTTTGTTAAAATAAATATAAGAGCCATTAGCATTGAAATACCTAGAATCTTTTTAGTTATAATATTTTCTCCTTCTATTTAGAACATTTAGTTACAATATATTCCACTAGTCTCATTAGGTTTCTCAAGGTTCACATGCTATTAAGTGCACTCCTTGCATCAGCACGCCTACATGTAGTGAAGTCTTTCTTGGATCAGTTGTTGATCATGCTTTTGATCACAAGTTCCTTTACTGATTTACTATTCTTATCTTGGATTAAAGATGAAATCAGCAATATCCCTGGAGCGTGTGAACAAGATTGATCTTAACTTTAAATTGAAATTAATGAGAATAAAGGATAGTATGATGAGAAAGTGTATGATCATGTACCATTTAGGATTGGTGCCTACTCCCATGAGCAACAAAGATACAACCTATGAAGAGGAAAAGAACATGTTTGCAAATTACACTTGGAACCAAACTTGCACGGACAAACAATTGATAAAGTCCTACATAACCAAGTATTCTTAAAATTCCATCACAAGGCTACAATAATTTGCATGAAATGAAAGGAAGACCATTATAGTTGTCACACTTTAATCTAACTCTCATTACATTAATACTAGCAAATTTGGCAAGAAATAACCCACAAAAAGGTTCAAATTATTTCCAGAACCATTACAAATCGCCATGGAGTTATTCAATTACATACATTGCTTCAAATGAAATCCTTCCTATGATGTACGATACAAGACCTTGTCACTTGTAGATCAAACTTGCAAAACTTTGAAACAATAGAACAACTTGAGACACTTGTAGTCAAGAAGATAATAAAAATGGCCAAAATTTATCATGTATTTTATTCTACATATGGCATTTTTTAATAATGTATTTTGCTTATCTCATTAGAGTTCTCAATGTTCACATGCTAGGCGAGCAAAACATCCTACACCTATTGGAGATACTAATTGCCATTAGGGAGTAGGGAACAAAAAGGTTTGGGGTTATGCAAATGACCCTTCCATAGGTGAGTAGGGATACAAAATTCTGAAAAGTTGATACCATTTCATGATGGAAGAAGACTTGAAAGCCTGTTGAGGTTTGAGGTTCAGGAATCCATAGTTACCATCCTTTTAGTATGATGGTAAGTGGAAGTCCTTGAACCCATCGTGTAGTAGAGATTGGCATTTTGGAAAATTGAATACTTAAGGATTGGGGTATAGGAAATATTAAATCATGACGAAAGCAAAGCAGGGGTTTAGTAATAGGGACCGATAGGAAAGATACTAAGGTAAGAGGAACCTTGAAAGTCTGGCCAAGCCTAGAAATACACTCAAATGACTGAACAGTCAAAAAATTTCAACATTTTTGAGATTTAGGAACACAACAAGGACACGAGGGAAGGATCATATAGCATCAACCACAAATTGAAATGGGGGACACCGGACTTACAAATCTTTTTCAACATTGTTGGGACAGGTCTTAGTAGAGTCTTTGGTTGAGTTGTAGAAAGGAGCGTTAGAAGTGGAAGTTGGGATTGGATATGGTCATGTGAGGTTGGAAAATGTGCAAATGAATATATGTCAAGAATTTGGAAAATGTAGGCATGCAAGACTAGGAGGGGTGTATAGAAGTTCCTAGAAGGGAGGGAATATTCATAGTCCATGGGGAGTTGCTAAGAGGGTTGATAATTTATGGGAAAGTGAATGTAGTATCCCCCTATAGATATTTGCTTCATTTTTCACCAAATGTTCTAGAGGAATTTATACAAACATTTTTGTTGATGTTTGTAGCATCGGTCAGATAAATAATACTGACTATATGATTATTATGAGAAATGATTTATTATATATATATACATATATATATAAAGTTAGATTATAATTACTCTCATAATAACTAAATAGTTAAATTGATAAAATAAATTAATGAATAGACATGTCCCATGAAGGGACATGTCTCTTCTTGTCCTTGTCATGTATAAATACAAAGAGATCGATGCATTTGGAAAACACATACTTTTACAGCAGTGCTATTACATTTGCAGCGATCCTAAACTCAACATGGTATCAGAGCCAGACTGCAAATGAGATAGGTATACAGTGCTAATGAAGAGTTGTAGGTCTATGAAACAGTGTTGGAAGATCTAGATTTGGCAGCCTCTCGGATGGAAGAAATATGTTTATGCTTGCTATTGTATACAATCTTAGAATTGTATAACTTCTCCCTATGCTTTATGATATGGAATAATCCTCATTTATTTATGTCGTATGCTATATGTTCGATGGATAATCTAATCACCGTGAGGTCACAAGGATATTGTCAATCTTTGTTATGATGATGCCGCTATCTGATCATAGTATGAACTACAACACTACCTATGGATCTACAATCTGAATATATGTAGGAACCACTACTAATGAAGAATGCAATCAGATGAACAGTGAATTATATGTTATGCTGTGATTAGTTCGATATGTATTGTGTTCCTAACTTATGAAGAGTGGCTCGATGATTATTTTGTCTTGATATCGCCTGAATTATGAGTCTCTGAATGCTGGTGTAAGGTCGTGAGGCATACAGTTTCCAAGTAGCAATGACTGATGATTTTTGGATAGAGTCGTTGTAGCTTGGATAGATGTGTTATGGCTCGCAAGCCTCCAATCATCTCTATATATGTATCGATAATCATTGTTGTTCCAAATTCACTTGATTGCAGATATTGGAAATGATGTGTACTGGTGATGTGATCTACAAATGAGGAATGCTTTGATAATTCTATCAATGATATCGCCTAAGAATCATACATCATTGTTGCTAATGGTTATGAACCAAAAAAAGAAAAAAGTATGGGGGAGACAAGTGGGAGTCGATGCTGATGTCAAAGATGCATATCACCACTATGATGTGAATATGATATTTTGTAATCAATGCTGATATTACTATATGATGCAATGATATCCATTGGTATGAGGAGTCTTGTAGGCTCACTACTGGTCTCGTCTCTTGATTAGAATCTACAAGATGATATCTCAGTGACTATTACCATACATACGAACATGCAGTGTATGTCAATCAACGTCTTTAATGCTGATGATCTGCATAATATGATAAACTTCTGAGATCTAGCAATGGAAGTAGACTAAGGTTTTGAGATCTAGCAAATAAAATAATGAGATAAGTATTTTTTATTATTATATCTTGAGAACTAATTTTATTTTCTTGTAGTTAATCTCTTTTAGTTGATATTTGTAGCATCAGTCAGATAAATAATACCGACTATATGATTATTATGAGAAATGATTTATTATATATATATATATATATATATATATATAGTTAGATTATAATTACTCTCATAATAACTAAATAGTTAAATTGATAAAATAAATTAATGAATGTCCCATGAAGGGACATGTCTCTTCTTGTTCTTGTCATGTATAAATACAAAGAGATCAATGCTTTTGGAAAACACATACTTTTACAGCAGTGCTATTACATTTGCAGCGATCCTAAACTCAACAATTTTTCAAGAAATTGATTTCTATTCTTCCAACAGATTATACTGAAAATCATATAATTTTAAATTGAAATAAAGATATGAATACTGCCATTAAATAAGATAAATCATTATAGCCTTATTAGTGAAACAAATATGAAATACTCTAACTGCAAGTTTGTCTTTAGATGAAGACTTCACAAATTTTCCCAGCTTTGTTGCGAATCCACCTCCAAAGATGAATTGGTTTTCCATCTAATCCATCGAGAAATCCTGAAGGTTTCCATCTTTAGGTTTTTAAAACTGAAAGGCAAAGCTTCCCAAAATTCTCTAGGAGAAAGCAATAACCAAGCATATACTTGTGATATGGACAATGGTGATCAATGGTAGACCTCCACTGTAATGTCCCCGTCATTAAATGAATAATAAAAAGTGTATTCGGGTCTCGATCGATTTAGTTTATCTCGGCCCATATTTTATTTGTTTGGCGTAGGTGTAGCTATTGCCGTCGGCTCTATTTGTGCACTCTCGGGAGTTTTCTGATGGGTATTTATGTCTGGCGTGCAGGATGAAATTTACATGTTGAGATTTGATATTTTATGTGTATTTGCGAATTCCTGTTGGGATTCTGCTGGCTTCTATTTCGGAGGTGAAATATTCTCCTTATTTGATATTTTGCAGTTTCGGTGGGATTCAACCCTCACCCTATTTTGTTTGTTCTCTTGTTTTGGATCTGACAAATTTGAAACGTTATATAATCATATTGTTATTTCCGCTTGCAAATACTTGTTCCAATATTGTGTCAAGCACTGAAAGTTTATTTACTAAACGTCTTAGTTTAGCATCCGGAGGGGAAAATAAAGAGGATCTATGTGCGTCAAGGAACTAGATGCAGGCCTTCAACATACCTTACGGAGTCCTTATCATTGTACGACTTGAGTAAAACACCGTACGACACTTCCATTTGCACGGCCCAGACAACATACACCATACAGACACTTCCATCTGTACGACCCCAGGCCACAACCCTATATGGACATTCCCTGTCGTACGCCACAGGAAACATACCGTACGGTCACCTAAGCCGTACAACCAGGCATCTACCTCATCATACGGCCTTATCTTTTCTGTGCAACTTGTAGTCTATCGGTTACACATTGTTGTCCGAACACTAGGCATTACATTCCGAAGGAAAAAAGGATCCGCCAGGGTTTGGGAACATTATAGTGGTATCAGAGCGGGTGATTCTGCCAGCTTGTGGGTAGTGAATGCAAGTTTATACCAGGAACAGGAGGAGATATCACTTAGTTGGTAGAATGGAGGACCCCCAAGATCCTGCCGCTGAAGTCATGACTCTTTTGAGTGAACTCACTAGGAACCAGGCACAGATAAATGACACTTAGCGCCTCATGGAAGAGACACTGCAAAAATTGGCTGAAGGCAAGATATCTACTAAACAAAGTGACAATTCTGTCTCAGGAAGGACAAACTCCCAAACTGCATGCTCTCGACCGTCGATGCTGACTTTCCCTCCACGGGAGGAAGAGCAACATAGAGAGCAACCAACTTTTCAAGAAATGCAGGATCAACTTCGGGAAGGTTGGAGGAACGCAAATATGGAAGGAGATATATCCTACAAAGATTATGCTGAGCTGATAATGAGATACTCTGGGGGAAACAAGCGTGGCTATTATAATGATGATCTCCGACGGAAGATTGGCAAGGTTAATCTGTCATCCTTTGATGGGTCTGGATTCATCACAGCTCAAGCATGGGTGCAAAAGGCAGACACGTATTTCCAGCTCAACCCTTTGCTAGAGGATGAGGCCATCAAATTTGCTGCATTGCATCTGGAAGGAATAGCCTGTGAATGGCGACATCATGGCATGGTTACTCTCGGCCATGATCAAATAAACTCCTATGCTGAATTCATTGAGAGACTGAATGATTGTTTTGATGGAAGAGATCTAGAACTGAATTTCAAAGAGTTGGCTCAGCTAAAGCAATCCGACACAGTCGATGGTTACATAACGGAATTTCAAAGAATGTCTATCCTGGTAACAAATATTTTAGAAAGACGATTGGTGGTACTGTTTATGGATGGGTTTTTGGAACCTTTGAAGGGTTGGGTGAAAGGATTCAATCCCTTCACACTTATAGAGGCAATTAAGAAGGCACACGACATGGCGACATCCTCTTCTTCCACCAAATATTACTCACAGTCCAAACAACCTCTCGCTCAAAGGGAGAAAGACAACAGACCCCCACCTAAGAAGCCCCCGTTGGATGAGGCAACTCGACAGGAGCTCAGAAAGAAGAAGCTTTGTTTCAATTGTAAGGAACCATGGGTACCAGGATATCGATGCCTTGGCAAAGGAAAAATCCATTACATTGAGGTATTGTTTGATGGTGAGGAGGAACAGGCACCGGAAGCCGAAGGTTATGAACAACAAGCTTCTGGGGAGGTAATCATCAATTGCGCAGAAAGAATCGCCACACTCTTGAAGAGAGGAGGTGTCATTTCTACTTTGGCAAAAACTCCAAGGTGTACTGTATTCCAGGTCTAGGGTACCCTCCAAGGGCAATGGGTCGTGGTCATGCTTGACAGTGGAGTGACACTCAACTTCATTAACTCATCGCTAGTGATTCGACGGAGTTTGTGTACAGAGGCACACCAAGGATTTGATGTCAAGGTGGCGGGAGGAAACCTATTAAAATGCACCCTTTTGGTTCCGCAACTGAGCATCACCATGAGAAACCACATAGTGACGGATGATTTCTTTATGGTTGATCTGGACGACATGGAAGTCATTCTGGGCATTTAGTGGATGGAAACATTGGATGAATACACACAGAGTTTCAAACAAATGGAGTTCTCCTTCGAGGTGAACGACAAAAAGATTATGCTGAGAGGGATGTTGAATGGAGGACCAAAGGAAATTTCAGCCCGATGGATGGAAGCAATCTTCAAACACGACAACGTGGTTTGGGCCGCACACTGTTTCACCTCACCAGAATCTGTACAGGGACAAAGAGATGACTACCAGGATGAGGAGCTTCAATCGGTTTTGGATAGATATCACCAAGTCTTCGCCAACATACCACCACACCGTGGGTTTGAACATACCATTGAGATGGAGACTGACGTCAAATTGGTTATCACTGTGCCATACCGCCACCCTAAGAGGCTTAAAGATGAGATTGAAAAACAATACAGGAACTTCTTGACAAAGGTTGGATTAGGCCCAGCTCCAGTCCTTTTGCATCAATGGTAGTGCTTGTTAAAAAGGACGAAACGTTGCGTATGTGTGTAGACTATCGCGCGCTGAACAACAAGACCATCAAGAATAGGTATTTGATCCCCAGGATTGATGAGTTGCTCGATGAGTTACACGGCGCAGTCTATTTCTCCAAAATAGACCTCCGTTCGGGGTATCACCAAATCCGCATGAGAGAATAGGATGTGGAGAAAACAACATTTCGTTGTCATTATGGACATTACAAATTTTTGGTCATGCCATTCGGATTGACCAACGCGCCAGCTACATTCCAATCCGGCATGAATCACATTTTTTAACAAACAACTGCGCAAGTTCCTGTTGGTATTGTTCGATGATATACTAATCTACAAAAAGACATGGGAGGAGCACTTAAGGCATTTGGAAGAAGTGCTCGGTATTATGGAGTCACAACTGTTGTTTGCCAAAAGATCCAAATGTGAATTCAGGATGACAGAGATATTATATCTAGGGCACATTGTTAGTAGCCGAGGAGTTTAGATACATCAAGAGAAGATTCAGGCTATCTTGGATTGGCCACCTCCTAAAACTCTTTTGGAACTAAGTGGGTTCTTTGGGTTGTGTAGTTACTATAGACGATTTGTGAAGGGGTTCTCACAGCTCAGTGCGCCACTCACCGATCTGACAAAGAAGGGGTCTTTCCAGTGGAGTGAACGGGCACATCAAACATTTGAAAAGCTCAAGAAGGCTATGAGTTCTTGTCTGGTTCTTGCATTGCTAGATTTCACTCGGTCTTTCAACCTGGAGTGTGATGCCTTCAGAGAGGGTATCAGGGCCGTGCTGATGCAGGACCGCTGCCCAATTGGTTTCAAAAGTCGGAAGCTCTCAGGGGCCGAAAGGTTGTATTCCATATACGACAAAGAAATGCTCACCATCATGCATGCCTTGACAAAATTCTGGCAGTACCTCGTCGGAGCCAAGTTCGTCGTTTGTACAGATCACAACAACCTCAGACATTTTGTGGAACAGAGGGAATTGAATGAACGACATCAGAAATGGGTAAGTAAAGTGCAAGCTTTCAACTTTGACATTGAATATGTAAAAGGAAAAAATAATGTGGTGGCTGACGCATTATCAAGAAGACTAGCTATATGTTCTTTATCCCAGATCTCAGGAGCAGTTTCCTTTTGCAGGTCATTAATCTGATGGTGCCAGGTCATTATTGTGATCCTCATGGTCTGGTGAGGTGTTTAGAGGGTCTTTGGTGTGAACTTACTATTTATAGTAAGTCAATGGATAGTTCCGATGAGTTAGAGGAGTTGAATGATGCTCTCGGTTTCATTTCTGGCTTTCGGTTTGGGCTCCAAGAATCTTGGGGAGAGCATCTATTTTTAGTAAGTCACCCCATCAAGTTCATTCATCATCTTTCATCATCTGGATCAATCCTGTGCAGACAGATTTCGATTTGGACGCTTCTTCAGTTGTTTTCGCAAGACAGGTGGTTTATTATTATTATTTAATTAAATTTGCTAAGGTTGCCATTTTTGTTGGTATTATATGCTGGATACCTTAGTGTTATAGCTCTTTGGAACCAGGATGAAAAGTTTTAAATCTTGGGCACAAGAAACAGGGACCTTGCTTGTCATAATTTCATGATATTGGTGAAAAGGCTTTTTTTGGAGCCAAATGAATTAATACATTATATTATTCAATATGTGCCTAAGTATAAAAAGTGTTTTAAGTGAAAATAAAAAGTGTTTTAAGTGAAAAGTGTGTGAGAGAAGACACTTTTGAATTATAAAAGCAATGCTTTGTGAAAGGAAAATGATCTATTGTTGAATTATGAATTGATTGAAGTTCATGAGAGAGACTACCTAGCTAGGGTTTTGAGGACTGATTCCTCTTCTAGCAATTTGAGCCATTACAGATTGATGGTGAATTTTGCAACTGTAGTTCTGATTTTGAATTTTAATCCAGTGTTGATGTATACTGGGATTGTGAGAAGTTCTTAATTTTGCAGATACAAAGATTTGCTTCATAGGGTCTGATTTGTTATTCATACTGAGGAATGGGATTTGTGAATTTGGAGGCTGCTGTATCTCCTTGTTTACTTTCTGAGATCAATTGGCTGAAGAAGTTTAAATTATTTATGACACATTGATATCTTTCAAGCTGCATATCAAAGAGAAGGAAAGCGGCTAATCATTCAGCAAAGAATTTGTCATTTACCAAGCTGCAACAACAACTACTGGCTGCGTGAGAGTTGGAGAGACTGAAAATGGCACATTACCAGCCCATGTGATTTGCTGTAGGAGCTGTACGTCCATTTCCAGGGCTGCGTTTAGTCACAAGCCGGTCACGTGCTTGAACAGGCTGCCAGGTGACTGTTCAGGGAGACGTCTGCTATTGTGATGGGTTGGTGTTTAGTTTGTTTGGAGATTTATACAAGCTGCAAGCACACGTGCATTGCCAGGTGCTTACCATTAAATGAATAAATTGTTGAATGGATATTTATTATGGAATTAAATTAATTATGATCATACAGAGTTATTTAATTGTTCTAGTTTAATAGCTGAATTTGGAGGAAGTTATTTTTAAAATTGCGAATTAAAAGTAAGTTTGAACAAGTGTTTACAAATATTTTAAATTCAAATTAAGTGGAATCAGAAGGAGCCAGTTAGGCTCTTCACATTGTGCGTTGGAAGGATCTACAAGGTGAAGAGATTCTTGAACACTGTGGCCTGAAATTGCTTGAGGACAAGCAATTTGTTAAATATGATAGCGTCGATAAGATAAATATATAAATGAGTATATATAATACATATATGAATATATATTAATATATATCTAACAATGATATCTATCATTATATATACATTAATATATATCCATATACATATTTTAATGATAAATATTCTAATCTTATAACTATCGATTATCATGAGTAATGAATTGATGATCATCGATTATCATTAGTGATAGATCGATTACCATTGATTTGTCATTAATGATAAATCGATGATCACTGATTTATATATGACTGTCGACTTACAATGAATACTGATTAGTATCGGTTTAAGTATCAAAACTGTTATGTTATCACCGATAGTATTATCGGCTTATGTGATATCGATTCAATATCGATTTGTATTAACAGCGACTTGTTTGTTATGAAGAGTCACGTCGATGATAACACGTGACTCATTAACGAGTCACGGCTTATCATTGACGTGACTCATAACATTTGCTTATACATATATGCAAAACGATCGTTGGCTAAAACATATTGAAATAGAACATAGTGTATTCAGCAATCTGCATACAAAAGAATTTAATTAGAAGTTTGTACATTCACAATATATTCATAAAGTAATACAAGGGATACAAAAGCTATAATTTATCATTTGAAGAGAAGTTTGAATTGCATTTACATGGTATTAGAGCCAAGTTAAAGAAGATCCAAGAAGCTTTTAAACTTAAGACATTTAAATATAATTTATAGCACATTACATTTCCATGGCAAGCATTATCAGATTTGAGAATAGGCTTGAAGGAGGGAATAACTTTTCATCATGGAAGTTCAGAATACTAATGATACTAGAAGAAAATAAGGTTGAGTCATTCATAAAATAAGACAAGATAGAACCAGAGAATGATTCAGAGAAAACTACATGGATTGAAGGAAATGATAAGGCCATAAAAATCATAATCGATGGAGTCAGAGATCATATTGTACCACTCTTGATAGAATATGAAACGGCATATCATATGTTTAAAACACTTGTAAGCACTTAATGAAATAAGTAGTGCCAGCAAGACCTTAGCTCTGAAGAGAGAGATTAACCATATAAGTATGAACAAAGGCGAATCAATCAACTCATACTTTATGAGAATCTCAGCTCTAAGAGATCAACTGTCAACACTTGGGTACAAGATAGAATCTAAGGAATTATCATTAATTGCCTTAGATGGTCTACCTGACTCTTGGGAGACATTTGTTTCAGGCCTCAGTGCTAGGTCTAAATTTCCAAAATTTGACCGGCTAAGATCAGATTGTCTCCAAGAAGAATCAAGACTAGCAAAGAAAGGACTCAAGAGGAAAACTATTGATGAAGATCTTCATGTATTAAATGTAAATTCCCACAAGAAAGAAAAAAAGAAACATTTCAAGAAAAGGAAAAAAAAATCATGGGAATGGTAAATCCAAGAAAGATATGTCAAAGGTACAATGTTTCAGATGTGATTAGTACGGACACTATGTAGTAAATTATCCATATAGAAAGCATCAAGCCTCATTTGCCAAGGTAAAGAAGACTAAGGAAGAGCATGAATCCAAGAAGCTTTTATTCTACTACGCACTTTCAAATCAAGTCTCTAATAAAAGTACTTGGGTCATAGACAGTAGTTCCTCAAGACATATTACTGGATTCAGAGAACTATTAGATTCCATTGAGGAAGAAACTGGTGAGGAAGTAACTATTGGAGATGATTCTGCACATCCAGTGCCCAAAGAGAAAATAACAAAATTAGAACCTTTAGGAAGAAAGGGTATTTTTGTAGGTTACAGTGAAACCTCGAAAGCGTACCGAGTATATGTGCCTGGTCAGAAACAGATTGAACTAAGAAGAGATGTAATTTTTGAGGAGGATATAGCAATCACAAGAGCTAGAAATTCCGTTCAGCCAGAAATCCAAACTTCTCCCTTAGAACTAGAAAAGGAAACTGCTCCTTAGATTCAGAGAGAGTATTCTGAGGAAGAAGAAAATGAAGAACCAAGCACATCCTTGAAAAATTCTAAGAAGAGACCTCTTTGGGAAACTAAGATAATTGAAGAAGCAAAGTCCTACGAAGCTCCTTCAGGAACTTTTAGAGAGAGTAAAAGACCCACAAGATTATCTAGCTACATAGCCCTAATGACTGAGCTCTCGAAGTCAGAACTTGCAAATGTTTCAGAAGCTCTTCAGCACCAAGTATGGAAAGATGTCATGGTAGAAGAGTATCGGTCCATCCTTAAGAATGATGTATGGGAAATTGTATCTAGACCTAAAAAGAAATCAATGGTCTCCTCTAAATGGTTGTTAAAGATTAAACATGCTGTAGATGGAAGTATAGAAAAGTACAAAGTAAGGTTCGTAGCTAGAGGTTTCTTGCAGAAAGAAGGAATTGACTATGAAGAAACTTTTGCTCCATTTGCCCGATATACTTCAGTCGGAGGTGTTTTAGCCATTGCAACAGCCAAAGGATGGAAAGTACATCAGATGGATGTTAAGACTGCATTTTTGAATGGAACTATTGAAGAGGTCTACTTAGAGCAACTTGAAGGATTTGAGATCCATAATTCAAGAACACATGTGTGTAAATTAAAGAAAGCTCTTTACGGACTTAAGCCTGGTATGAGAGAATTGATAGTTACCTCATGAGATTAGGTTTCTCCAAAAATGATGTAGACCCAAATCTCTACTTCAAGCAAAACAAATGTGATATGTTAATATTAATATTATATGTTGATTATCTATTGATTACAGGAGAGGATCACCTCATTAATCAGTGCAAGAAGGAACTAGCCTCAGAATTTGACATAAAGGACTTAGGACTATTGCACTACTTCCTTGGCTTAGAAGTAGAGATCAGATAACATTATTCTAAACCAAGGGAAGTACACCATTAATATATTGAAAAGATTTGGCATGATGAACTGTAGACCGATGTCATCACCCATGGAGACAAATCTTCACAAGTTGAAAGAAGCAACAGTAGATTCTCAGTCAGCTGATCCCACTCTCTACAGACAGATGATTGGATCATTGATGTACTTGGTCAACACTAGACCAGCTATTTGTTATGCAGTGAATGCTTTGAGCCAATTCATGTGTGAGCCTAAGGAAATACATCTTGTGGTTGTGAAGCATATAATGAGGTACCTTCAAGGCACTCTAAATTATGGACTCAAATATGAAAAGGTTGCCTTAGATCTTCATGGATTCACCAACTCAAATTGGGCTGGAAGTGGGACCGATCCAAAGAGCACCTCAGGGTGTTGCTTTAGTTTAGGATCAGCTATGATATTGTGGATTAGTAGAAAACAGTCGTCAGTAGCACAAAGCTCTACAGAGGCCGAATATATTGGAGCTTCAATGGCTGCTAGAGAAACAATATGGCTCAGAAAACTAATTGTAGGATTATTCGGCGAACCACTAAAACCGACTATCATCCATTGTGATAACCAAAGTTGCATCAAGCTATCAATGAATCCAATATTCCATGACAGATCTAAGCATATAAAGATTCCTTACCACTATGTGAGAGACATGGTAGAAAGGAATGTGATCCAGTTGGAATATATCAATACAGGAGATCAAACAACAGATATCCTTACCAAACCACTCCCCAAGGTGAAAGTTGATCACTTCAGAAAAAATATTGGTATGGTTGAAATGTAAAATTTTGATTTGTACTAATATAATAAAGATGTTTAATGTGTAAACTTCTTTTGTCATATGTGTGACTTTATGACTTTATGGGCCCACCCATCCTGTGTGCATTTCTAAAAGGTGACGACTTTTTAGTTAATGAACACTTGTATTTAACATTATAAGGTGATGATCTTGTAATGTTGATATCATGTTGACTTGATATCATCTTGCTTCATGGATGTGCCATGATTCGTTATGGTAGACATTATCTGATGTAATGTCAGTGCACATACCATAGTAGGGGTATATAAGGAGAATGTAATGTTCTCGAGCATATTATATCCTTCATATCACGAGTTAGGTGATATGTAAAACTTGGTATCACATGTTAGGTGATTCCTCATATCACGAGTTAGGTGATATGTAAAACTTGGTATCACATGTTAGGTGATTCCTCATATCACATGTTAAGTGATATGTCATACCATTTTACATTCACAAGTAAGGTGGTATATATATTCTTATGAGGAATGAGATGCATCATATACTTTATCTTCCCTAGCTAAGATGGAGTGTTAAATATGATAGTGTCGATAAGATAAATATATAAATGAGTATATATAATACATATATGAATATATATATATATATATATATATATATATATAACAATGATATCTATCATTATATATACATTAATATATATCCATATACATATTTTAATGATATTTATTCTCATCTTATAACTATCGATTATCATGAGTAATGAATTGATGATCATCGATTATCATTAGTGATAGATCGATAACCATCGATTATCATTAATGATAAATCGATGATCACCGATTTATATATGACTGTCGACTTACAATAAATACTGACTAGTATCAGTTTAAGTATCAAAACTGTTATGTTATCACCGATAGTATTATTGGCTTATGTGATATCGATTTTTATTAACGACTTGTTTGTTATGAAGAGTCACGTCAATGATAAGATGTGACTCATTAATGAGTCACGACTTATCATTTACGTGACTTGTACCATTTGCTTATACATATATGCAAAATGAATGTTGGCTGAAACATATTGAAATCGAACATAGTGTATTCAGCAATCTGCATCAAAAGAATTTAATTAGAAGTTTGTACATTCACAATATATTCATAAAGTAATAAAAGGGATACATAAGCTATAATTTATCATTTGAATAGAAGTTTGAATTGCATTTACACAAATATTGGGACGGGAGAACTGTAATGTCCTCGTTATTAAATGAATAATAAAAATTGTATTTGGGTCCCAATCGATTTAGTTTATCTCGGGCCCATATTTTATTTGTTTGGCATAGGTGTAGTTGTTGCCATCGGCTCTATTTGTGCACCCTTGGGAGTTTTCCGACGGGTATTTATCTTTGGCGTGTAGGATGAAATTTACATGTTGAGATTTGATATTTTATTTGTATTTGCGAGTTCCTGTTGGGATTATGTTGGCTACCATTTTGGAGGTGAAAGATCCTCCCTATTTGGTATTTTGCAGTTTTGGTGGGATTCAACCCTCACCTTATTCTGTTTGTTCTCTTGTTTTGGATCTAGCAAATCTGAAACGTTATATAATCATATTGTTATTTCTGCTTGCAAATACTTGTTCTAATATTGTGTCGAGCACTGAAAGTTTATTTACAAAACGTCTTAGTTCATCATCCGGAGGGGAAAATAAAGAGGATTTGTGCGCGTCAAGGAACCGGATGCAGGCCTTCAACATACTATACGAACTCCTTATCACCGTACGACCTGAGTAAAACACCGTACGACACTTCCATCCGTACAGCCTCTGGCAACAAACACAGTACGACACTTCCATCTGTACGGCCCTAGGCAACATACACCGTACGAACACTTCCATCTGTATGGCCCCATGCCACAACCCTGTACAGACATTCTCAGTCGTATGCCACAGGAAACATACCGTACAGTCACCTAATCCGTACGACCAGGCATCTACGTCATCATATGGCCTTATCTTTGACGTGCGGCTTGCAGTCTATTGGTTACACATTGTTGTCTGAACACTAGGCATTACATTCCGAAGGAAAAAAGGATCCGCTAGGGTTTGGGAACATTACATCCACTTTCCATATACATTGGAATACCAAACCTCACCCTTAGACCAAATCTAATTAGCACAACCCAAAATGGATGAAGGGGTGCTAATGCATGATCTAGATAAAAGGGGGAGTTTGATGGGTGTATATGGCATTCCTTGTACGGACATAAACGTATGCATATGCAATGTAAACTAGGACAAACACTTATGCAATGATAAAGAAGATGATAACCAACAATGTATGATATCAGATCTAATATATCAAAGCAAGTGCAAAAGGAAAATAAGAATGATGTACTCACCTTGATTGCTAGAAGAGGACAAATGAACTTCAGATTTGCATTTGATTGACGAAAACCTGTCAGAATTGGAAATTGTTCGGGATCTGGTACTGTCAGACTTGTAACTTCTAATCGTGTAATTTTTAGATCGAAAGGAACATGTCACAAAAGTCGGCCTAGTCCCAAAAAGTTGGCCTAGTCCTGAAGGATAAAACCTAATGAAATTTATAGAGGATCAAGCCCTGGTTTCGAAATCTCGAAAATACGGATCTACAATTGCAAACTTGTTCCTGAACACACAAAAAATGGGGAAATTGTTGTGGATAAGGGCTTGCCTTGGTCAAGCCCTTGGATAAGAATTAACCTTGAAAGGAAATAAGTGAAGCATGTAAAACAAGACAAATGTAAGTATTCACCATGGTTGTCAAACTCTCATGGATGGATATGGATCCAATAAACCCATGAAGATGTATGCTTAAAATGTGTGTTGTAGAATCAAGAATGTCCTCACAAATGCAATTGATCTACAATTGCCAAATCCTTGGATCTTAGATGTATGTATGCTTGATCACTTCAACGAAGGAGAGGAGGAAAAAGGAAATAGATGTGGATCTTCTTGCTTGCTTGTGAATTCTTCTACTTGGCCACTATGGAAGAGAGAAACTTGCATCAATAAGAGAAGATTGCCTTTGAATGGATCTTGAATGGAAGGAAACTTGGAGATCTTAAGTTGGAAGCCTTGCCTTCAAATCTTGAATCCAAAAAAGCATTAAAATCACCAATAATTGCTTGATTGCTTAATGATGGATGTAATTGCACAAGAGTGGATAATCATGGATGTAATGGATGTCAAAATAAGAAGCTTGAATGTCCTTTTATACTCAATTCGGGATCCAAAATTAACAGGCCGACAACAACCAAGAGCAAGAAAAGAAACAACCCCGCATCGGGCCCGAAGCCCAATGAAAAACAACCCCCAAGGACTAGGCCGACTTGACTCGGCCTAGTCCAGGACTAGGCTGAATTTGGCCTAGTCCCAAAGAGGCACATTTCACAACGGTCTTCGGGATGCGGGAAGTGTGGAGAAATTAGAGGAGAAAGGGAAGATGAAAGCGAGAAATCAAGCATGAACACATCTGAATCTAGGAGATCACTAAAATGGGGCTCAAAAAGGTCCTAAAGGCATCCAATAATGGGTGCTAACTTTTTAGGATGGTAGAATACTAAGCGTGTTGAGAATGAGCCTCTCATTGTTCTTTAATAGCACATCCTTGTGACTCTTCGTTTTCCCTTTGTCTACCTCTTGATATTCCTTTTCTTTGTCTCTTTATTTTCCCTTTTTAAATTAAAATAACTTTAGTAATTTTTCACCAGGGTCCATAAAAGTCATTTTAATACATTATTGAATAAATAAACTAAGTTATCATTTAATTTGATATAATTTGACAACTTATAATTAATTATTTAATCAGGGTTACCCAGGGACGTGTCCCCGGCCTAAATCCCCAAGTTTCGGGAACGGGGACATTTCGGGGACTTGGGGACGGCCAGGGGACGTCCCCTCCCCATCCCCATTTTTTGGAATTTTCATGGGGACGCCACCCAAAAAAAGGGGACTTCTGGAAGTACCGGGGACGGTTGGGGACGCTGTAGCCGTCCCCCAATCGTACCGGAGATGGCCAGCCATCCCCAATTCTTTTTGCTCGAAAAAGTAAAAATTAAATTTAAGAAAAGAATTTTTTTTCCACAAGGGGGGTCGGTTTGTGGGCCCCACTTTCTTACATGCCCTAAAAAGCCAAAAACATTTAACATGTTGTAAACTTTTATCTATGTAAAGATACTAATACTATCTTCTTCATGCAATAGTACTGTAGCACATTTAACAAAATTATACCACTGGAACTAGCCATCAAGCAAGTTACCAAAGTGCTAAGGTAGATAATGTTTGTAGTAAATCTCTAATTCACTGAACATAACACCCAAAATATGTAATATATACAGAAGATATAACGTTTCATATTCCTTTTTAGAATAGAAATACTGCTTGGCATAGGAATCTATGTAGATATTTTCTAACATGATGACATCTCGTTGACGTAAAAATTCTATAATATAAAGTTTGATTTCTGAATTTCAATCAGTTGAAAATTTATATCAAATTGCTGAGATGTTAACATTATTAGGTTAAGCTCATTGAAGAACCACATCGAAGAGAAACTAAAAGTCCAATTTAAAGTAATAAACTGTAATTTGATTTCTTTTATGTTTAAGAGCCAATCTCAACCATGATAAAACAAAAAGTTGGATTAATATGGAGAGAATAGACCACCACCAAAGGCAAATTGGCATGCTTTATCCATATTTTCATATGAATGTCATGTATATTTGCAAATTTCCCTATATATTTTAAAATTTCCCTATATTTTATATAGACGCCCCCTTTGCCGTCCCCCCCCCGTCCCCAAAATTGGCAAAAAAAATTGCCATCCCGGAAACCCGTCCCGCCGTCCCCATCCCGAAAACTTGGGGTAACCTTGTATTTAATTGACTTCTAATGTCCTAAAGAAGGGGACATTAGTCCTCCCTTTCCGGAGATTGCTTGCCCTCAAGCAATCTACACTTGCATGCTGAGACCAAATGCTTGGATCCCATATCAACCTCAGGAATGTTGCTCCGCCAATCTGCCTCGCTACTCTGATATAAACGTCACCATGCCCAGAATGATGAAACCACTCATCAAAATCCCACTGAAGTAAAGCACCGAACATGCCAATGCCAGGATCCCAAGTCATCAGGCAGTCACAATTGTCAAATATAAGGAAATACAAGTATCTCAAGGAGCTGTCAACACTGAACAAATCTCCAACTCCAAATGACATCCAATGGAAGTGTAAAACGCTCATCATAGATACACGAAAAGACATATCAGTCCATCCTAAGTTGCTTATGTAATCTAGAACAACTTCCATAGGTCCGAAAACTCTAACAAGGCTGAAATTAATGCCATGCAATATATCCTGCCAAGGTAACTCAAGAAAGACCACACCAACAAATTGTTTGCCAATCACGATCCTGGGTAACGGAAAGAGTATTCCATTCAACCAAAAAGTAAAAATCTCAGTATCTCCCCTCATGAAGTTCTAAACAAGAATCTGATCCACCATTGTTGAGGGACTGGAATAGAAATCAGCATAACCAACCTTGACATCAACTAGCCAAGTATTACCTCCGTGGTCAATCACATCATCTGAAAACACACATACTAATATTATGGAGCGAGTGCAGTGACCCAAATTCTCCCAAGTGGAAGCGAAGAATAACTGAGTTGTACCCACAGGCTGTCCCACAACTAGCTACATTGAAGTTTGCAAGTGCACAAAACCAAACTGCTCAAAGGCCGAGGTCAACACCAATGGTGTGAAGGAACTAGTACAACAGTAATCAATCTGAAATGCCATAGGAATCATGAGTAAGGAAGTAGCTGAAAATCCATCTCCTATGATTAGATCATATCTACCATCAATTCTCAACCAAGAACTACTTAGTTGTTGAACCACATAATCCATCCAACTCATTTGTGGATTACATTCAAACCCATGTGTAAGCCGATTGAAAAGTGCGCAGCAGTACTAACTCTGGAAATCGATCCACTACTCAATTGTGTGACCAAAACTCAACACTAGAAACTGCACCTAGGTCCCAAATCCTACAAGCAATTCCATTCTCATCATTGGAGTCAGAAATTTTTTTATCCAACTCGAAGAGTGGATTATCAAATGTCCAATCAGCATCCATCTCAAACAAATAATTGTCAATCAACTAATGATTGTCCTTTACTTCAAACTCATACCAAGGTTCTGGTTGGTCTAAAATTTTATTACTTGATCTTTTAGGACATTTGTCCAAATCATAATTTTGTTGTATGTTCTCAAGTTCCTTAATCACCTCCTTGAAAAACTTAATTTTTTCTATGATTTCCAACTCCATGTTATGATTAGCGACAACAATCTAATTTTTTGCTTCTTGAAGAGTCATTTGCTTATTCTCTAATATCTCCTGGGTATTGTTAAGCTCGCTGATGAGCTTATTAACCTCATCCTCCTTTTCCTTCAATTTATCAACATGTACTTCAACAATCTTTAAAATATGATCCCTATCTGGAAGAAAACATAAATAATTTGATTTCATTGATTCTAGAGCCACTTTGACCACTTGCAAATCTGCAAAATAAGAATCACTTCCATGCCCTTTTGCCTCCGTTCAATTTGAACCTTCCAGTCAAGGTCTTCAATGATCTTGTGAGTGTCATCAAAATGTATTAAGGCTGCAACTATCATATCATTGGTGATCTTTAGGTGATTTTTCAAAGTAGGTGTTACAACACCATCATCTTGGAATGCATTGTTTGATTGGTCCTCCAAAACACTATCATGCATAAATGAACTACTGCTATAAAGAACACATGATTCATCACACCTTTCAAGGGTGTCATCAATGTCATCATAGGCCTCAAACTCCTTGTTTGATTGATTTGCATACAAGGTCAAGGTTGTTTCTACATCATCATTTTCAAGCAATTTCTCACCATATGAAGATTCATTCACCTCATTGGAGAGATCTTGAGACTCCAACATGTTCTCTCCTTGAATAGGACCATCCTCATCAAAATGTTTGTCATTAACAACCTCCAAATCACCAATATAGAGATTTGTATATACCCCTTATTAATAACAACAACTGAATTCGTCTCCTTGCAAACATTTGTGTTATTTTATTGAAACAAAATTATGAGATTCTTATCTTCTTCATTGCTGGTCCAAACCTCTTTTGCTGACTTGACTTCCTTACCAACCTCACAATTGTGACCAAGTGTACAAGTGTTCTGACATGTGATACAAATCTGCTCCCTTCTCATTTGGTTCTTACTTTTTTGGGGAGACCCTGCAACCTAGAAGCCCATTGAAATTAGTTCATTTTCAGTCATTTGTTTCTTGAACCTTTCAATCTTCTGCTTAATCAACCCCTTTGAGGGCTCATAAGCCATGGGTGAAATATTATGCTCCTTTCTCCAAATGGCCAGCAAGTCTGATTGCAACTGCTTACAGATATCATCATCCTCACCTAAGATTAAAGACATAATAATGTGCACACAAGCCCTCATATTGTCTGGATGATGCTTCCCGATTTTAGTTAAGAAGCATTGAAATATTTGAAGAATCAATTTATCACATTTGAGATCTAACATGATGATAAATGATTGGGTTCTTGCCATTATTTATAAAATCTTAGCCCTCTTACCAAAAGTAGGGGCTTTGACTTCATGAAACCCATGTAGACTCCTCACAATCAGTTGTAGAACTTTCTTCAACATGTCATCATTATAGGGTTCTATAGGAGCTGTTATTCTTATGATCTCATTGTGGCAAGAAGCAATTGCTAGTCTCACCTCTTCACATGGATGTTCCAATAACCTGTGCTGGACCAAAGAGAGCATTGAGGCCTGCAAAGCCCAATTCAGAAGCCTCCAATCTGACTGGTGCATAACCTGAAGCAAATTTCTATAGATACTACAACAACATATCATGATACCTTTATGCTATGGATATTGGGCAAAACCTTTGTCTCTTATATTAAACCCTTTTTCTCTCATTATAGGGCTTCACTATCTCCTGATGGCAGCAATGAACATATGGAAAGACATAGAAATCTGTGCAACAAAGTCATTGCCAAAAAGGTTCTAGAGGAGGATGCCTTAGGGTTGGAAACTGATTTTCTTTGGAGGAGATTAATTCAATTATTGACTCTTTGAATAATGATAGGTCACTTGGAGTTGATGGTTTACTTGTGTTTTATAACGCCAATAAGAATTGGGTTGTTAAGGATCTTTTTTCTGTTTATAGAGAACCCCTACAGGATGGTTCCCTTGGGTAGGATGTTAACAAAGGGATCGTGAAGCTTTTACCTAAGGATAGGGATAGATCTCTTATTAAAAATTGGAGGCCTATTATTCTAGTCAATATCTCATACAATTTTTTTGCTAACATTCTAGCTACGATAATTTAGATGCATGTGGCTATAATTGTTGCATGCTCTCAAACAGGGTAATAGGTTTTAGAACACTATAGCCCAGTTAGCTCACACTAATGGTATCAATGCTAGAGCTAGTGATAAATGTTGTTCTCCCACCCTGGATGAGTTAGATGGATGAAAGATGAATCTGCAGATATGGGATAAGATGATCTGTGATGGTTTTGGGGACCTAGATGGTGAAATGACTTTAGTTAAGTGTGATTTTGAAGTGGAAGATTCTCAGGTTAAAAAAAAGATGACAGCTTATGCAAACAAATACCTTAAGAAGGCATTGGAATGATTTATTTTCCTCATGTTTGTTATTTTGATACTGTGATCGATTCATACTTTTGGTTGCACTGGGATCAAAACTATTTTTTAATATTTAATGGTTGCTTGTAACTGGGTTTGTTTTTCTTGTTTAAGGTACTTGTGATATTCCAAGTTTTTGATGTCTTCTAGGAATATTTGGGTTGGTATTTTTTTTCAAAGTTGTCGGTTCAGATTCGGGTTCAGAGTCGGGTTGAAATTCGTTCAAAACTTTTTGGGGTGGGTTTGGGTTCGTTTTGGGTTTGTCTGTACAAAAACATATGTTTTTAGATATATATGTGTGAGTGTGCAACAACTAATAAGTTCATACACCGCTATGCTAATAGTAAAGCAACATAGCAAATTACACCGCCATATCTATGTTTCAGTTCAAGAGGATATTAATTGCATCATTTAGCCATACATACAACATGATGCACTTGCTTGGTCACATGCATGGAACATATTTCCAGATCAAGGGGACGGTTTGAGAATGAAAGGAATCATCAGAAGATAAGTGTAGTTATCTGAATTTATATTTTGTATTGGTTAGAGGATTTCTAACCAAGCTAGATCAAAAGTTAAGATTCATATTTTAAGCCCTGGATTCAAAGATATCATATCTTTTTAAAAGAAATTCCTCTATAATTGTCAATTTGGATTTCCTCTATAAAAAAGTTTTCTTTTTCATTCACAAAAGCACAAATGACATATAAACCGTCCTTTTTGGCCTTTTTAGTGGTCACTTTTAGGGTTGGAGGGTCAAATAGACCAAATTAGGCAAAAATAATACTTTAAAAAAGTCAAAAAAATTGTTTTGAGACAAAATTCGGTCCGGGTTCGGCCACTGGGCAGCAAATTCTTCCAAATTCTGCCCAGGTTCATCTGACAGAATTTGCAGCGAATTTGTGGCTCTGTGGGCGAATTTGGGGCGAATTTGACAAGGACCAGACTTTGTACAGAATTGAACCAGACTTTGAGGGTTGATGGAGAGAATCTGGTAACTTCATTTTTTTGGCAACAATTTTCATGGTGTTCTAGCCATGGGTTAAGAGATGTGATATTTTTTTGCTTTCAGCAATAGTAAAAAAAGATGAAAGATCTTGATGTCTAGTTAATATTTTTCCACTCGTAAAAAACTCAAGTAGAGAATTCAACAGACACTTTTAATGAAGGGAGGTTAAAAACAGGGAATAAAGAGTTGGAAAACTCAAATTTGATATTATTCTAGCTGGCTTATTTAAGCATTGAAATTATGATGACCTTAGGAAGACTGTCAATGTATCACAAGCAATGTTTTCTTTGCAATGATTTTTATGTCATTGATTGCTCTCAATTTTACTAAGATAGATTTGATTCCCAATGTATTTGTTAGCTACACTTTTATTCAAAGCTTTGATTGTTCATATTTGTTCCTTACATTCACCTTGATGCAGGTATTACTTTGGGACAAGCATTTTCCCCAATGTGTTGCTTAATGATCTTGCAGGACCTGAAGAAAGTTCACTTCTCCTAAGCTTGAAGCTTGCTATTAATGTGCTAGTAAGAAATAATTCCACTAGACTTTAATATATTCGGTCCATGTTTGTTACATTTTACTGCTCTGTCATCACCATAGAACAGATATATAATATCATCTACATGCCAAGGAATGTGCATTTTTAGTTTCGCTACAAAAAATGACCTGTGGCATTCTACCATTTCATTTTCCCAGTCACATCTTGCTAAAATGGATATAAATGAAATTTGAAAAGTTTGTTTGTCTGCATTCATATTTGCTATTGACCTGAAGTTGAACTTATAAACATCATTTCCCTAGTCTATGATAGTTCAATCTAAACAGTACTACTAATGTTTGATGATGGCTTCACATTATTATTTGATGATGTCTTCTCTAGAAGTATGAATAATTTCATTAAGTCATTTTTTATTGCTTTTTAAAGTTCTAATTTGTTGGGCATGGTATGGTATCTTCACAGCAGAATAATTCAGTTCTAATTTGCAATGTTTTTCTGTTATTCTTTGTTTGGCTAGGTAGTTGCCTGCCCATGTGCACTTGGTCTTGCAACTCCCACTGCTGTCCTTGTGGGAACCTCCCTTGGTAGGACATCTCTGTTCAGACGTTCAAATGGAAATCGCTTAGCTTCAGTTATAGTGTATACGTTTTCATTTCAATATTCAACCCTTTCCTAGGCCATGGATCCATAACATTTGAATATTTATTTTCTTCCCTTTCAAAAATTGTATTGACAAACTGCTATGGTATTGACTATTGCTGATTTCCATCATAGAGATGCACTAATTGATCTTTTCTTAACCTGAAGGAGCAAAGCGTGGGCTTCTGGTGCGAGGAGGGGATGTACTTGAACGCTTGGCTGGTGTAGATATAGTTGCACTTGATAAAGTATACATTACAAACAATGCTTGTGTCAATATTGTGATTGTAAAGTCATTGTTGAGCAGTTCTCTTAAATGTTTGTTCATTCTGGTTATTCAATTTAAGCTGATCTATGTACATTTATGAAGAATAGACAGGAACTCTTACTGAGGGGAAACCTACTGTGGCTGCTGTAATTGCATTGCATTATGATGAGGAAACAATTCTAAAATTTGCTGCTGCAGTTGAGAAAACAACCAATCATCCTATTGCGAAAGCCATTATAGACAAGGCAGAGTCTTTGAATTTGGACATTCCTTTTACAAGAGGACAACTTACAGAGCCGGGGTTTGGTGCTCTAGCTGAAGTAGAAGGAGCTCTAGTGGCTGTTGGCTCAATGGAATGGGTGCATGGATGTTTTAATAAGACAAGTGGAACATTCGATCATTATGATCTTGAATATCATTTAAGAGAAATATTTTTGAATGAAAAACAGTCTTCTTTGGAGCAATCAAAATCAGTGGTTTATGTTGGGCAAGAAGGAAAAGGTATCATAGGAGCAATTGTTGTAGCTGATGTTTTGCGTGATGATGCAGAGGCTACAGTTCTCAGGTTCTTTAAGCGTTCCTTTTCCATGTATAACAGATGTTGGTTTTTTTCATTTCTGGGTTCTATATCTAAGCGTATTTGTTTTGGCATATAGAGATATTTACATTAACATTCTATTTTTTAAAGCAACAATTATGTATGTATGCAAGTAATATAGCAGTCATTTATAAGTATGAACTGTATGCACATGTCATAGGATAAGTAGTCACAGATAGCTTCATTATGCTGTATACACAGATCTCGATATTCATACCAAATATTGCTGACTATGTAAATGAACTGATGTAAGTTTTTCCTTATTATCGATGTTGTTCTTCCTTTCTGTTTCAATGATTTAATGATTGATATAGACTGATTGAAATGATTGAAGAATTGATCACAAGTCTGTTTGCTTGATTCCCAATTGATGTTTAATGAATGATGATTGATTGAATGTGGAATTCTACGAAGTCTGCTTCACTTACCTGGGAACCCCTTGTAGGAACCCTGCTGGTTCTAACTCTTGGATACTCAATTCTAGAGGTTTGACATTCCGTCAAACAGTTTGTATGCAATGTTTAAGTTCTGTTTGAGTGCGTATGTTTTGCTTCATTTTGTAATTTAATGATTCTTTCACCACATATGAAATTGCAAATAACAATGCATTTAAAGAATTCCAAGCAAATGTCCAACATGCACTAACAAGCCTCATTCATTGATTTTCTGTATGCTATCTCTTTTCGAATATTGAATGAATATCTCAATATGAAAAAACTAGGTAACTAAGAAACCTGGGATTATCACAGCATTTGGTTGATAAGCTCCAATACAAATTGCAGCACCAAAAAATGATGATTTCCCTTAACGCTAGAGCCTGTAGCAGCACCAGAAAACTAATAGTACTGTAAAGCTAATATCACAGCTCATCAGTGAATGAACACCATTGCCGTCAAGGCTAGGGATAGACGACTGAGGTGAGAAAGAGAGGTTACTGTGAGTCCTTTCTTCCAACGACACACTCAGAAAATTAGCACGCAGCCTCTAAATGCTGCAGTTCATGCCGTGATACACTTGGAATGCTGGCATTCATCTGTATGCACTGTTAGACAACCCAACACATGTTTTGAAACCCTTCATTTAACTCATTCATGGCCACCGCGTGCAGCCATTGATTGCACAATCTCATCAGGTGTTTCACAGATTCAAAGTGCCTTGAATTCTTACAAGAATCAACGATTCTTGAAGACAATTTCTGAACAAACCCTTACCTTACACCTTCAGCCAAGAGAAAATCAATTCACAAATCATAGAATGGTTCTTTCCTTGCATTGAATGCATTTATAATTCTCAAATGCCAATTGAGCTTGAATCTTCAAGCACACACCTCACATAACTTACATATGTGTGTTTTTTGGTTGCGAAGTTTGAAATATAATATTTTATTATATTTCCCTCCAAGAGCAACTTTAAGTTGTAATTTAAAGTTGACATAATAAAGTCACTTTATTAATTTAAAGTTTAAACTCCCCCATTGCTCCAAAAATGACCTTTTTCATTAATATAATGATATTCTGACACACAAGGTCCTTGTTACATGTGCCCACGATTTAAAACTTCTCATCCCGGCTCCAACAAGCTATAACACTAAGGTGCCCATTAAACAATTTCAATAGAAATAGCAAACTTAGTGCACATAAATAAATTATAACTAATAATGCATCTAACTTCGCGAAAATGGCCCAACCACACCAGAAGTGAAACCTGACCGCACAGGAGTGATCGTGATGATGAAATATGATGAATGATCCCAACTGGGTGACTTTCTAAAAATAGACGCTCCCTCCAAGAATCTTGGAGCCCCATCCGGAAGTCAAAAATAACATCTGAAAGCATCATATAACTCCTCTAAGTCATCTGAGCTCATTGGAATCATCCATTGTCTTACTATAAATAGTAAGTCCCTCAAAACGGAGCCAAAATCCACTGAATAACCTAGCTTCAAAATATATGAAGGGTGGAGAGATAAATACTCACAATCATCCTCTAGTGAGCCAAGTAACTCCACAACAAGGTTCTCTAATCACTAGTATTAGCCTACATGGACCCAGTGATAGGCTAAATCCATTGACTCTGATGCTTGCTCAAAATGGGGATGTTACGCCCCTGGTTTAGACAGTGTTCAAATTGGTTCTTGGTTCAGGTCCGATTTGCCTGTGGATTTGGACAAGGTTCAAACCCAGGTAGGCTAGTTCGTCCAAGCCGAACCTAGGTCGAACCAAGGCAGACCCAGGCTAACCAAGTGCAAACCAAGTACATTTCCATTGAGAAATATTTTATAATTTAGTGTGGGAAACAATTATTACAGAATTTGAATAAGATCTTTAACATTACATAACAAAATTTGCTGAAGTTCAGATATTTATTACATCACATTAAACTAGCCCTCAAGATTTATTCGAGTGAATTTTTTATATCAAATTGCTGATAATAACCCCTGTCTAATAATTAATTAATTGCAAGCTCTCTATAGTGATAAATAATATTTAAACATTAAACAATATCTTTGATGGGTGTAGGGAGTTGCAAGCTACTTATATAACATTTTTCAAGTAGGATATTAATTACAAACAAACAAGCTCTCTGTACAGTGAAAAAGTAATAAGCATTTGAGGACTTGGAAAGAAAGAATGTTATTGGTGCAACTGATCCCATTTGTATTGGCCTAAGTTGCCGATTCGGGTGAAGATGTGGATGTGAGAATTGGGTGCGCAGATGCACAAATTTGTTTTTGGGGGATTTTGGATGCGTTTGGATATATATATATATATGCAATGAAATGCAAGAAATATACAAAATTAAATCATTTGATAGTATGATACTTCACCATTGATCAAGATATCTGATAAATATTAAATAAGCCATATCATATACGTCTATGTTCACGATTCCAATGGCTATCAAAAAAAGCGCATCCAGGGCACCCGAGTGATGTAGCATTTATTAATGATGCAAAAAATAGCATAATTGCACTTATCATGCACTTCAAATCCCATGGTTATCAGAAAAAATAGCATACCTGCATTGGGGAAAAACAATGAAGCAATTCACACATAAATGGTATGAATGCTTGAAGAACTTGATTGTTTTGTCAAGAATATTTTGTCCATGACTCCATAAGATAGCTTTTATAGAAATTATGGCCGAAATGTGATGCTTAATTTGTTTCAACTGAAACCATTAATCAAGAACAAAAGAGTCTCTGAACATTTATCCTTGTGGCACTAACATTTATTGAAACACAACAAAACTTTACAAAATTTCAAAAAGATAGTTAGTGGAGAGGTCTGCTCTGAGCATCTATCCATTTGGCCTGAATCCATGCAAACAATAGCTTTGTTCTTGAAGATTTCTATGCACCCATATAATAAAATCAGAATTAAGAATTCAGATTTTTTTCCTCATCAGGATCGTCATCTAGAAAGTTGGTTTTATATGTATTTTCACTACCTCAAAACCATAAGAAAAAATACTAGATAAAATTAATTTAATGGATGAAATGAATTTAGAATTCAGATTTTTCCCTCATGGATGCATGCTCACAAAGTGCACCCAAGGCACCTGTATGCTCTCTGGATGTGTTGTAACGCATCTAGAGAGCATCCGAGTACCCTGGATGCGCTTCCTGTGAGCATCCATAGGGCATCCAGATCCAAATCAGCTTCTACACGAATCCGCTTCCGCTTCAGGCTTGGGAGCTGCACATCGGTAACTAAGGTATTGGCACTGTTTGTGAATCAATTAATGCCTTTGATGAAGAAGAAGAAGATGATGAAGATTTAGATAATCCATTAGATGATTGAAACTTAATAAAAAGTTCCATTTGTTGAAAGTCAAAACAATGATACTTGAACTCAATATTATTATTTTAATATTTTGATGTTGATATGATGCTATGATTACAAGTTTATGGTGTTTTTGTTGTTTTTATGATACTATGTGACATTCTAATCTTACTTCATGCTTCTAGGCTGCATATATATATAGTTTTTACATGTACTAACGAACCCAAACCAACAACTTCCCAAGGTTGTTGTAATGTCCCCTTCGTCAAAACTTAAGTGTAGTGGATTGTTAGCCTATTTAGTGTGTTCCTATAGGCTAATGTGCTTAGGTTAGGGGACTCATCATGACATTTGATTCAGCCTTTGGTAGTGGCATGTGTCTTATTGACTTTAGGTGGTCCAAATGTGCATAATGCCCTTTTTTGGAGTGATTTTAGACAATTTCCCCATACTATTTTTAATAAGTGACAGGTTGGACACTCACTTGACTAGTTGATTGTTTCTATTTTGGGAATGTTGCTAATGCATTGGATGTTGATATATTGGGTTTTCTTGTGGTCCAATGTATTTATTTTAAATAACATTAAGTTATGAACTTAAACTATATTATTGTTTAAATTATTTAATATTTGACAAATATTAGAAAAAAGTAACTTTATTGGGGTGGGCGCCAACATTGGGGAGACATAAGGAATTTTTCATAAAACTAAAAAGTAACTGTAAGTGTTCTCTACAGCAGTCGGGTTTCTCGACGTAAAGTTTCATAGTGGAAGTTCCTCATCCTTTCTTCCCATGCCCATCAACACGTGTCATCCCTACGGATGCTCTAAGGATTGCAAGGTCTTCACTCTCAAGCAAGCCCGCGACATTGACACGTGTCAACATTGCAAGATTTGAAGGCATTACTGCAGGGATGCTCTTGAAGGTCTCTGCCAAAGTGGCATGTGTCCGAGTCAAACGGCTCAGACCCATGCCTTGCAAGATAATAGTCTTTTTCAAGGAACATTGTGGGGATTTGTTAAATAGGGAGAACACCACCCATGTGGTAGAGAGCAGACATTCATCATGGGACAAATTATTATGTTACCTTCTAATGATGGCAAATTAGTTGAGAAAAGTGCAAGTCCATGTCAGGGCTAGTGAGCTTTTTCAAGAAACCCAGTGCATGACCTGTGCAATCCCAATGTGCACCAATTGATATTGTGTGAAAATTAGAAACAAATGGTAGCCATGGTATCATGCATCCTTCTCTAGGTAGGCTTTCAAGTCAATAGCCAAAGGAATCCCAATCCTATATTGGACCACCCCCTAAAACCTGATCAAGATCGTAACACAATTGTTCCCAAAAAGCCCGCAAGTCAGCCTTCCAATTCTATCTTTCGGTAATAGGGAACCCGTCAACCTAGGGACTATGTTCGTATTTACTCGATGCTTATCTTTGCTGGTGAGGAAATGTTCATTGTATCCATTTTAGTACACCCAAAACCAAGTCATTGTCTGTGTTTAACAGACATGAAAGCTGCCCATCAGTGATTAGTCCTAGTAAGAAATTTCGGGACTTTGTGGTATAAGCCTAATGAGAGTGTCCATGAAGACTATCTCTTGCTTTATTAATGCACTAATTGCCTAAGTAACCTATGTACGATTGCTATAATTGGAATTATTTGTTAACACAAAGGTGGTTTGGTTTTATAGCCACTCAAGCCTTTTTACACACACGAGCTTTCATCAGTTTGGCAAGTCATTATGTTGAGAAGACACCTGACGTACCGGAGCTACATTCCCGAGGTTTTCCTTCACATGGTGGACATTCAATTCATATATCTGGCTGCATGACAGCAAGGATGATAAGAAGTATCGTACTCCTTTGTTTTAGCAAAGAATTAATGCATTTAATACCAATGTCTATGGCATAAGATTTTCCTTGATTTCACTAGGATACTAACTCTGTCAAAAAAATGATTCACCATGAAAGCTTCACTAGAACCATCTAGAGCCAGCTTCAAAAAAGTCGAATAACATGTCACCATTTTTCAAGAAAAGAATATAATTTGAGTTTGCATATTTTGATCAGAGGTCACGCTATTTTTAATGTCCTCTATTTTCAGTTCAAACTATATCTCGTCATGCAAGAGATTAGAATTTTTCAAGGATAATTGTAACTTTTTTAATCTTTAGTTGAACTACCAAATGCCTGACATCAAATTAGAATTAATGAATGAGATAGAGTAATAAAGTTTGCAAATCATGCAAATGGTTGAAGTTATTGTAACTTTTTTAATCTTTAGTTGAACTACCAAATGCCTGACATCAAATTAGAATTAATGAATGCGATAGAGTAATAAAGTTTGCAAATCATGCAAATGGTTGAAGTTAAGTAGAAAAACATTTAATTAATTTTATATATTTTCATGCACTTTTGTAAATAGTATAAATAACTATATTTTTGCACTTAGTATGGGGGATCAATGGTAATTCTCATTCCCGCATTATGTTGAACTTGCTATTCATCAAGTATTCAGATTTTGTAATTTTGTAATTGACATTTATTATACCTACGTTGCTTATTGAGATGTTTCATTATGTGTGCTAAGGGTTAAATTGCTTTAACAAATTTGCAAGTGCTGTATTGCATGTGAGTTGGAAGGTGTGGAGTGTGGATTTGCACCATGTAATGCATTTAATTCAACCATAACGTTTACTATTATATGTTAACCTGGTCAATTCCATTTGTGTACATGCATCGTTTAATCTCTGCGTTTAAGTGAGCAATGCAACCATATGGTAGTAGAAATTTCCTTCAAATTGAAAAGCATAAAATCCTTTACCTCGTGTTGAAAGAGCATTTCAGCTTTTTAAACCAAGCAAACCCAAAAGATATGATTGAAACATTATTTAGCATGAACATGAACCACCTCAAAAATCACTGGACAGATTGTAAATTGCAAGTACATATCATCTAGTTTTAGATTAGTTTTTATTTTACAAGGAGCTTCCCCTTCTAATTCGAAGAGCGACTCTATCATACATACATTTTGTTTTGTGTCACACTAAAAAGGGCAATTAAAGCACCATAATCTCGTAGCACAAAATGTTCTTACTTTTATTTTAAGTAGTTAACTGTCTAGAGGAAAATTGACATTGATCTCAAACAAATTTCAGCTTTCTGGTTTTCTTTAGGAGGTTAGAGCATAGAATTGTTTTTCTACGGCTTGCAATCGAGTGAACCTTTGCCCTCCTTCCATGGCTGGTAGACCATGAATATGCCCATTTTGGTTTACATGTCGTACAAGGAGAAGGAAACATTTTTCTGAAGCTAAATATATTGTTGATTATACTTATCAGCCATAGCATAATAAAGACATTTCTGATTCATTTTCTATGACCTAGTCTAATACATGGACATATGGAATATATGACTTGGAATGTGTATTTAACTGTTGTAACAAGCCATGGTACTGGAAATGAGGTAGCCACGGGAGGGAAAATGGTGGTGAGGTCTCCTTCTAAGCAAGCCACCTTATGTTGGACTAAGAAGTCCCATGGGGCCAAAGGGGGACAAGGGGACTGCTTTTGGGCTTAGGAGGAGGGACTTTCCAGGCACCCTGCTGTATATTCTTCATGATCTTTACCATGGTGAACAAATGCATTAGGATGCTAAATCAGTGGAGACAAGGTAGAAGTGACAAGGATGAGGAAAATGGTGATAGGACACCACACTAGGCACACCACCTCATTTGTATGGCAAGGGCCACATGAGGCCAAGAGGGATGGTGTATTTGCTCTTGGGCCTAGGGTCGGGGTCTCTCGGGCACCTCATCAAATCACCCTACCTTATTACCTCCATGATTGAGATATCTTAAATCTGATTCGAGCATTCTGTTAATCTCTTATATATTTTCTTCAACTTAAGAATGTCTAATTAATAAATTATGAATTATGATTATAATGTTCCCTTACTTGTCGCAGGATCTCACTCAAAGCAAAAAGGTATCCTAAAACCCTACTTGTTTTTATATAAAAACTACAATCTAGGGCGAATTTGAATATTCATACTTTGGGGACATTACATTGACACACTTGTTTGGCTTGTGGGTGGGCATAGAAAAGTTTGTTTTTTTGGGAAGGGTCTCAGAAAAGCTACTGAACTGTGTTTTCAAAACCCATAGTGGCTTGTTATCAGTGGACTTCGGGTAATGAATTCTTAGTGGCAGAGCATAAATATGGGGACAACACAAATATTTTATCCATTTTCATGGCTATTTTACTTGACCTTGGTGAGGCAAAAAGATATGATACAAATCTTTCATCCATTTTGAGATTAATGTATTTGTCTTCCAGCAGTTTATGCCATTATGGTGTGAGGGGGAGTTGTTTTTGAAACATTGTACTAGCTGGTTCTCTTGCTTGTTGTGTTGGTTGTGATTTGACGAAGTTTTCTGAGCATTTGCTTGCTGCCCAGACCTGCTGCAGTGTGTTCACAGGGCATAATAGACTTGTACGAGTGTATTCCACTTCAATCATTGAGTGATGTATTGTTGTTGGTATGTTTATGTTGAGGTTTCATATTGTCAAAATATATATTGAGGGTGGTTATTACATTGATGTTCTGTTAATATTTTCGAGACAACCATCAAGCTATTAAAAATATTGATTGAAGACCAATGTTTGTGGGCATGGATGATACAGAATCTTGAGTAATAATCAGAACACATAAAATGCAAAGTATAAATACTAACATCATTTTCTTCAATTAGAATTGAGCTCAAGTGCGTGATAGTCAGGGCAAAGAATTATCAAGTAGTTATGGCAGTTGAGACTGTCAAATGGACTATCAGTGCTAAATATTCCTGTCACATTGCAACCAAATACTAGTTTGGCATGGAAATGTTCCAATTCAGATTATTCTCAAACATCGCTTGTTCTAATCTACAACTTGTATCATAGTCCACTAGTGTTGACAAAAGAATTAGCAAAATTTAGCAACGAGGTTTGCACTTATCCTCTTTGGCATGAGCATATGCTTAGTTAAATATTTTCAGTTTCCTATCACCAGGATGGAAAACAAGTTTGTTCAAGTACACAGCAGTAATGAATCTCTAATTTCGGTAGCAAAATTGACATTTGGATCTCAACCTAGCTGGATTGTGAGAATAATTAAATTATATTATAACAATGCTACCATCTAACCTCGTTTTGTTTATTTGATGGGTATTTAATATTTATTAATGATTTGGAAAAGTTTTCTCAAAGAAACTTTTACAAGTGGGTAATTTATAAGCTTTATTTGAACTCTTTAAATTGAATTCTGCTGGCTGAAAAATGTGATATCTGTTATCAGTTAAAAGGAACACTGAGCTTTTCTTAAATCTGGAAACTGCACTGCAAGATTATATAAGCACCCTCTCCTTAATGCACAAACATAAGCATATTGATGTATGTATGTATGAATGCCTATTCTGAATAGTTATATTTTTCTGACATTATAACTTAAACCTTGAAAACCTAAATTTTCTAAACAAAGTTTCATCTTGCATTTTTTTTTTTTTTCAGTGCAATTCCAACTTGTTTTTCCCACATAAACTTTTACATTTATGCAAACATATGCAATAATGATTTTAAACTAGCAGTTCATTACAATTGATGCACAATGTTCCTTAACAATTAATATTTATGCATATGCAGCTATGTAAGGGATTACTAGTAGGGTAGCATAAATTCTAAGCATGAGTGCATTTGAAAAGGAGAATAAATAAGCTGTGTGTCATAAGTCTAAGTTCTACAGACAAATAAAGCTACCTCATTAATCATTTTTTTGCAAAATTATTTTCTAGTTATATGACCTGTCCATTGGTTTTCTTCTAAGGCAAATATTTAGCAAGAGTAAACTTGATGTTAACTTGTATTGACCTACAATAATAGAAACTGATTAGCATATATATTTTAGGACAAAGATGAATGTAATGCTAAAAATTCTTGCAAGGCTAACCTTTAACAAGAAATTACTTACATCGGTGTTGCAGGCTTCAGAAAATGGGAATAAAAACAATTCTATTGTCAGGAGACAGGGAAGAGGCAGTGGCAAGTGTAGCTGAAATGGTGGGCATAAAGAACAGAGAACATGTTAATGCATGCCTTAAGCCCCATGAAAAAAGCAGTTTTATATCATCGTTGCAAAATCAGGGGCACTCTATAGCCATGGTAAATGTGGTGGCTATGCTTTCTTTTGTCTATGACAATATATAAATGACTTTTGAAATGTGATCCAATTGTACTTAGAGCATATCAGATTCTTACTTGATCTGTCTATACATTTTGAAAAGAGAATTTGCAGTGCTGCAGGTTCCTTCTGGAATGTGGCCCTTCTATGATCAATTTTGATAAGAAAATCGGAAATCCCCTTACTTCACAATTTTCACCTCTTCAAAGAGGGCAGGCATAGAGTTTGCTTCAAAAATGTTGATGTACCTGTGAATTTCAACATTGAAAGAGCAATCGATGAGTAAATGGTATTCAAGCTCAGCCTCCCCCAGAATACAACATAGGCATATTCTTCTCTCTGCCATAGGTTGCACCCATTTACCATTTTCACCTCTAATATAATGTGAACTGGTTCTCAAATGGCCCATAGGTATCTTATCCCTTGATTTATTTTTTGCTCCAATGTGAGCTTTTCAGTAGTGACCACATATGGGTTTGAATCTATGTTGCCAGGATTGGGTATAAGTTCAGCATTTGGGCATGCCAGTAGATTAGATTCCCCCCCCTCCCCCAAGTTCTGTAGAGCTGACTGCCATACTATATATATGCTGAAAAAAATAAAAATACTCAATTTATGAGAAGAATTGTACAAAATTGAAAACACACTTAATAATGATAAAAATATTTGATAATTCTATTTCAATGTTATGTCACGTATGTCAAATCAATACAAAATACAAAATACAATTATTCAATTAAAAATCTACATGCTCTTCATTAGGAGCATCAGAGTCATCACTTGGTACATTTGAATCACAAGCAACTGTAATGCCATTTCACTAGATACATCCCATGTAGGAGGTTCCTCGTCCTCTAAAGTAATTGTGGCAAGTTGGGCAATAGATCAATCCAAGTCAGCGCACTTAAGGGTTACATCCCAGTTCTTGTTTTACCTTGTCCTTTACTTCCTTATGTGACTAGAGGTGCAAATTGGATCGCATATAGATCAAATCCTCTACATTTTTTGAAGCCAATTAGTTGTGCTTAATTGAGTGGATAAAGGAGAAACTAAATTTGAGAACTTTTCCCTTGGTTTAACCATCTAGTTTCTCTTCTTAAGTGAAACGTTCTCAAATCTATAAGTGAAGTGTGCCTATGGTTCAAGGATGGCATGTTAACATGTTTTTAATGGTGGCACACACATTGAGCTGCTCAACTGCAAACTTTCTTGGCAAAACAATGATTAACAAGTGGCAAGGAAAATGTGATTATTTCTAACTTCTAGCACACAAATTTGATGGCAAAGCCATTAGAAAACTCCTCCAGTGCACACTTTCATTGCTCAAACCAAAATTTTCTGCCCAAGCATCCTGATCAGTCCAGGTGCATATTAAGAGTGCCTTTGCCACACAAAAACTTTTGATAACAAGTGAAAAGAATGGCAAGACCTTAAATGATCATTACCATGGTAACACAGGTAGTTTCGAAGGAAAAAAAGAAAAAGAAAAGGTAGAAAAGCATGCATGCAAGTGCCCATATATTCATGTGATTCATTATCCAAGCTCAAGGCAATTTATCCCTGATCTTCACAGAAGAAACAAGATATTTTCTTTGTTTTTTTCAAGTCTAAAGGTGGTCTGTGAAGATTTTTTAGATTAATTGTAGTGTTTATAGAGATATTATCAGGTTTCCCTTCAAATTTTCCAACTTTCTTGTTATTGCACAATATTTTATACTATTTTTCCTCTCCTCCCGATAGATGGAATTGATCAAATTCTGCATACCAAAACCCTGAATCAAGCAGTCAAACAAGTCATCTTTCAGACTTCAAGTTTTTATCACAAAAGATTTGATCTAAGTGTTTTGAATTTTTATCTTTGTGATGTCCCCTTATGAGATTGTTTATGGTTTTGTCTAATTTGTTATGGTTCAAACTTTAATAGACTCCTTTTTTATATAGCTTGTACAAACCTTTTATTTGACATAAATTAAACCTTTTATTTGATATAAATGTTAAGTATGTATTGAATATGATATGCCAAGATATATCTCAGTTCATTGACATATAATGTTTCTGTTCTTTGTACTGATGAGTACTAAATTGATTCCCAATCTGATTGAATGTCCGATCTGAATTTGATGGCCAACTCTTCAATGATATAAATTGATTCTATCAAGAGTTTGAGAGTTCCACAAATAAGATTGATGATAATATCAAAGGAATTATTACTTCTTAGAAATCTGTTATGGTATCGGTTAGACAAGAAGAGATGATAATATCGTTATATTAAACTTACATCAAAAGAAATGATTCCAAGCGATAGCTTAATGGATGAATCTCATATAAATGAAATGCTATAATATAATCTTCCTTAATCGATACAAACTCAAATTCGTTGAAGGAAGTTATTTTGAAATATGATTATATATACAGAGTATATTGTGACCAACTCTTCAATGATATAAATCAATTCTATCAAGAGTTTGAGAGTTCCACCAATAAGATTGATGATAATATCAAAGGAATTATTACTTCTTAGAAATCTGTTATGGTATCAGTTAGATAAGAAGAGATGATAGTATTGTTATATTAAACTTACATCAAAAGAAATGATTTCAAACGATAGCTTAATGGATGAATCTCATATAAATGAAATGCTATAATATAATCTTCCTTAGTCGATACAAACTCAAATTCGTTGAAGGAAGTTATTTTGAAATATGATTATATATACTGAGTATATTGTGATTATTGTATTTCACTTATTCACAACCATTTCAAGTATATAAACTTCTGATCTTGTTTGGTTATATCGCTGTCTCTGAGTATGACTTCATGATCATGTGTTGCACATATGGGAGGCTATGCCTCAATGGGATAGCTGTTCCTGATATGATCTTTATGCTCCTGTATATTTAGTGCTGTATCTGAATATTGACTTTGTATTTGTGTGTTCGTCACCTTGTAATGAGGCGGGTTGATACTCTCTCTTACTCGGCTGTCTAAGGCTCTTTTGAGCTCGTAAGATAAATGAGAATATAGAAAAATTTCTTCCATGCCTTTGGATGAGTGAATGGTTCCTCCTTAATATGTCACGAAGAGGCATGAGGTTAGAGGTTGCATCTCAACACCAAATTGCACCCCTTCCATGTAACTAATTGAGATTATCGATTTCATTAGTTAACTTCAGTTTACATCTAAGTTACCAGTGCATCCTGTAGGAGGGTGGATGCGAGCAGGTGTCGGTGCTGGTCCGAATGCCCTGTGGGTGCCACCCAGATGCCACCATAGGCGCCTGGATGTGGGTGGATGCTTGTCGCAGGCATCCACCGGCATCCGAGCGCCTGTCGCTGGCATCCACCTGCATCCGGGCGCTTGTGGTGGCATTTGGGTGGCACCCACAGGGCATCCAGATGCATCCGGGAGCATCCGCAGAAGCCTGCAGAGAAAAACGGAATTTTAAAAGAATTTTCACTTAAAAAAACATTAAGACATGTGCAAATAAACCTTTTTTAACTTCTTATTTTTACCCTAAACCCTAAAACGGCCCTAAAAGAGGCCATTCGACCATGCTTTATGCTATTTTGTTTGCAGGCTGGATATTTTCTCATTTGCTCTCCATTTAGTTTTGTATAATTCTTGCACTTTTTGCATATTGATATATATCATATATATATATATATATATTAAAAATATATATATATATACACATGTATCCAAACGCATCCGCATCTCCTAAAAAAAAAATTTCACGCATCCCGCATCCGCATCCAAATCTGCACCCGAATCGGTAATTTAGGTTTACATTATACTTCTTGGGCAGCGATCATGGAAATGTTTTAATATATGGATCACTTAATATATTGATGCAATTCAATATTCAATGTAATGAAGATATTGCAGCCTCGTAAGGATGTCTGATAGAAAATCGTGAAGTTTTATAGATAAGGCGATTTTCTTAAACAATGATAATGCTTTCAACTCTCATGGCAGTGATAATATTAATCTTCATGATCGATTTGCTGGTCCATCCGTTAGGCAACAATAATGGTAATCCTCTTCTTCCTTGTTTCATGGTAATAATGATCGGATGGGGATCATTTCAACTAACTTCAGATTCTGTTAGTCCCTTCCTTGGGAACAATGTTACAAGATTTGGACTCGAAAAGCTGATTTTTGACTCGGACTTGGACTTGATGTCTGGACTGGGCAAGGAATTGACAAATTGAAAAACCCAAGAAATTCGAAGATTTTTAAGGATTTAAAACTTTTTTCATGCATCATTTAATAAATTAACATTAAAGGCACAATAATTGAGATAAATAGAAGCTACTTTGCACACATACCCAAGTTTACATTGATCACATAAGTATAAATGTGGATTTTTGAAGGAAATAACTTAAAATAAATAACACATTAGAAATATAAAGTGTCACTGTCAAATGTCTACAATATTCATGGAATATGAAATCCACAGAATCAAAAGTTCAAAACATATATCAAAATAAAAGCTAGAGCCCAGAAGACTAAGGCTTAGAGTAGCCTATATCAGTGACCAGTTGATCCTGCAACCTTCTACGTGTATGCCTAATATAGGTCTTGGAAGATTCTACAGCCATGATCTTTGCATGTGTTTGAGGCTCATCCTTAGTGACATCCACATCCTCATCCTCATCATCCTCAGATTCCTCACTCTCAGTCTCAAGGTCCTCCAATGGATCTCCTCGCGCTCCAGCCTCCTCTACCATCACTACTGCCTCTGCCTCTGCCTCTTGATCCACTTGATCAATCCATTCCAAGTCTTCATCACTAAAGAAAGGATCATCAACCTCAATATTTTTCTCTAATTCCTTTTTCCTCTCTTCCTTGTGTTTGCAAATGAAAGAATGTTGTTTTTCTTTGTGTTTGCAAATGAAAGAATGTTGTTTTTCTTTGTGTTTGAGGAAATCTATAAACCCAAAAAAGTCAAAAAAAGATGGGTTAAAAAAGTGTTTTTTTTCACTTTATGTCTTGCTGCTCCTGGCCGAGTCCTAAGCTCGGGACTCAGTGAGTCAGCTAAGTCTGGCTGACTCGGCGAGTCATCCAAGACTCAGTCTGACTTGGACGAGTCTAAGGCCAGGGTCAGTTTGACCTGTTTTCATGGTTTCACCTCTAGACTCGCAGAGTCCTGTAACTATGCTTGGGAAGTTTGTTTTAGTCATCGAATGGGGTTATTAAAACCTTATAGACGGAAGTGGAAATTGTTCAAATCCAAGGCATCAAGTCTTTTAGAAGTTCCAAAAGGGCATGCCATGTTTTAGAAGATTCTTCAACAGTTCTATTTTTAGAGACTACTATATTTAGCAAGTTAACTTTTTTATAGAATAGCAAGAGCTAAAAAAAATATTAAAATCTATGAAGGCTATCATGAGTGTTGGCAAGTAGGGATGCATACTATATATGTGTGCTCAGGTACTTGAAGTGTTGTATTTCTACCCTAGTGTTAGGGTTAAGAAGAGGTTCAGAATGAATGTGTTGGATTATGGAAAATTTTGACAGTAATGAACATACATAAATAATTAAAATTAGGATACTAATAACTTAAGCATAAATCATAACATGTCATAGCTGAATCTAATCAGGGTGCAAAGTGGGTGCAGCCTACAAGGGGTCAATTCGTCCGACAATCGGTATTTTTCTGTATCCAATATAATATTAAACTCACAAAACTCCAACCTGAAACAATAGCCAAGAACATTGAAAACTAAAAACAAATACAAAAAATTTTGCATCTAAAAGATTGAAGCATTGAAACCAAGAACACATTGAAGCTCATTGTCAATCTTTGAATGAGACTACACTAAAAATTAAATAAGAAGGATTTCATCCTCAAAGATTTAAAAATTCAGAGGGTTTTTTTCTTTGAGAAAAAAAAACACACGTTCATTATTATAAAAGAAATTGTTTTAGAAAGCACGTGTAACCATTTTTCGAAGAAAACACCTTGAATGTATAACTTTTTTGACGAAATAAAATAATATTTAAATTCGTTTTACTATGTTACTGGTCTGCTGGCTTTGCACCCTGGTTTGGGTCTGATTTTCTGTTGGAGCCGCCCAAGGTCTAACTATTCACTTGTAGGTCTCTCTAAGACACACTTGGGCATACCCGTTGAAAATTTGGCAGGTACTTGTGCCCAAGAGACAAATTTGGCCAATTTGTTATTTTTTATCAAAAATTAACTTCTATGGACCATAAGGAAAGTTTCACCCCCAAACCCTAAAACATATTGTGAATGACAAAAAAACTATTCATCCTAGAACTTTTTTTCTCACTTTCCATTGCATCAATAGAGTTGAAGATTGATTGGTAAACATTCCAAACTCGTTGGTTTTCTATTCCTACACATTCGCAAAAGTTCATTTGTTGCCAAGGAGATCATAGAAGAAGATTTCTACAAAAGAGGTAGGCTTTTTTCAAGTTTTTGATTTTTATTCTAGTACTTTTTTATAAATGAACTCTCTAGTTTTATTTTGTTTTCATTCTTTTAGGAATCTATAACACATGCTTAATTTTTAAAAATGAATTAAGTTAGGAAACTCGAAAATTGAGGGTGAGTGTAGCAGCTCTTTGGGAGGTGAATGGTCATCCTCCATTTTTACCTCTCATTGTTTCTAGAATCACTCAAGGATCTCAGATTAGTTCTCTTCGTCGCTCTTGGTGCTCTTTGTCCTCTTTGTTCCTTTATTTTCTAGTTTTGGTTAGTGCTCTAGATTATTTCATTTGTTTTGGCAAAAATTTTGTGGTTAGCTTTGATTTTCTTGGGTTATATTTGTTTCCCGCCAAATTTTGCAAGGTGCTATTTTATTTTTTTAATCTCTACTTCCCTCTACCATATCTTTTATTGTATTGTTTTTGGCTTGATTTCGGTAGAAGGGAGCTTTTAATGCCATTTTTATTGTGTATCTCTCCTCGATACCAATTGGCAGGTAATGCAGAATTCGAGCGACGATGTATTCAATGAATTGGTGGGTGGTGGTAATAAGGAGACTAAGGATAATCCACTCTTGTTAGTCTATGAAAATCTGGTTTCTAAATCTGTGTATCCTAAAGCCTTATATAAGGAGGCTCTCTGGTCAAACTATTATGATGGTTTGCTCCCATATTTGATTGCTTTTGGAGTAGTTGGAAATGGTTTACCTATGGGGCCTTGCGAAGCTGAAGTGGGAGTAGGAGGCATCTTTGAAAGTGGAAACGATAGACCAAGAGAAAGTAGTAAGGATCCCGTTCCCAAATTCCTTTCAGTCTCTCTTAATTCCTATATGTTGCAAGTTATTAAGTCAGAGCAATCTAGACTGAAAAGTATTGCCATGTTCTTTGAGTGCTCACCCATCAAGAAATTTTTTTGATGATTGGATTGCAAATGTTTCAAGTAAAAACCTTTGAATTTATGTCTTGTTTTGTATAATGCTTCAGAAGGGTTTGTTTGTTGTTTTTTCCTACAATCATGCTATGCAGAATAGAGTTAAGAATTTTTATTTTTTTTGGAATTTAAGATAGTTCATATTCATGTAATTCCTTGGTCCTCTAAGGAAAATCTTGATGATGTGGCTAAATCTGTTCCCCATCGGATGGAAATTTAAGAATGTTCCTCTGCATTTTTGGAAATTTATCCCACAAATTCTACTCCCTTTGGGTAATGTTCTCCAAGTTAAGGAATCTAGATACACTCTTCCTCATTTGAGTTCCTGGGTTTTGATTTCTCTTCTTCCCTCCATTGATATTCCAAAGGTTATTTTAGTCCAATTGGATAATAATTGTATGTTGTGTGATTTGCTAAGTTACCGATGCGTCCTGTAGGAGGGTGGATGCGGGAGTAGATGCGAGTGGGTGCCGGTGCTGGTTCGGATGCCTTGTGGGTGCCACCCGGATGCCACCACAAGCACCTGGATGTGGGTGGATGCCTGTCCGAACGCATCCGTGGAAGCCTGCAGAGAAAAACGGAATTTTAAAAGAATTTTCACTTTAAAAAACATTAAGACGTGCAAATAAACCTTTTTTAACTTCTTTTTTTTGCCCTAAACCCTAAAACAGCCCTAAAAGAGGCCATTCGACCATGCTTTATGCCATTTTGTTTGCAGGCTAGATATTTTCTCATTTGCTCTCCATTTAGTTTTGTATAATTCTTGCACTTCTTTGCATATTGATATATCATATATATATATATATATATACACACACATGTATCCAAACGCATACATGTCCCCTAAAAAAACAATTCGCGGGTCCCGCATCCGCATCTAAATCCGCACCCGAATCGGTAACTCAGGTGAATTGAGCTATTGGGTAGTTTAAATTCTTTCTTCCTCTACAAGAAAAAAGAAACCTCGGGAAAAGTTGTATTAAATTGGTGTCTAAACTGATGGGGGCTTTCAATAATGTTCCAATGAGGATAGACTTGGTAGGAATGAGAGAGAGGAAAACTCTCAGAATCTTGGACCCCGATTGTTAGACCAAGTTATGGAGTCTAAACTCTCTGCACCTATTGGTTCTTCTGCTAACTCTAGTCTTGATGTTGATAATAATCATCTTTCTCTTGTTGATCCCTTGTTTGATTAAGATATTGTTGTTATTAAGGTCACATTCCTCCTAAGAATAACTAAAAACTAGCTCTTGAATCATAAAGGCCAGGTTTGATTCTATAAGAATGTCGAGGGATTCCTCCAAGTCCTCCCAATTGTTGTTAGAAGGTCCTCATGTTGCCCAACAATTATTGTCTAGAGGTGAAATTGATGAAAGTAAACCTATTATAGACTATTATAATCCTCTCTTTTTTGAATCCGTCCTAGAATTTGTCAACCTAGGTCCTATAAAAACCAAGGCGTGGATGATAAAAAGAAAAGGAAACTTATTGACATATCTTGCACCTTTGATTCCCATAGCGACATAAAAAACCAAAAAAGGGGAAGGAAGATTAGGGGAATGGAGAAAAGATCCCCAAGTGCTTTGATAGATTGTATAAGAACTAGAAGGTCCATGCCCTCATTTTTTAGATTATGTTTAATATATCAAGTTGGAATGTTCAGGATTTGGAGTACCCTGATAGAAAATATGTTAGATCGTTTTGTAGAGGTAGATCGAAGCTTGATTTTCTCTACTTGCAAGAAATCAAGGTTTTTAGATGGACTATGATTAAATTTGTGTAGAAAAATGTTGTATCCTTTTGCATTTTGCATGAGAAAGGTAAAGGTGGGTTTGCTTGTAATGTCCCCATTTTTGGGTTTTGTTGTCGTAAGGTCGCCCATTCCCAATGATCTTTCGTTAGTGAGGAAAATTAGTTATTTAATATTATGTTTAAAATAGAACATTATTAAACTAATATTAAATAATTAATAAATTTGACTTTATAAAGTTATTTTATGAAGTCACAACTATTGTTTGGGATTGAATGGGTATGAAACTGAATTTTATTATTATATTAATTTCGTGGGAATTGTTTTGAGTTTGGCATCTTCATTAGTGAGGAATAGGTGCGACTAATTAAGGAACAACTAGCTAAAGCTAATGACACAGAGTTATGCTGATGCAAAACGCACCCCTAGATTGTTTGAGATTGGGGAGAATGTTTTTCTTAGGGTTAAGCCCCACAAAAGCTCTATTAAGTTTGGAAAGGCATCCAAGCTTGCACCCCGCTATGTTGGACCATTGAGGTCTTGGAAGTCATCAACCCAGTTACTTACAAAATTGCTCTGCCACTAGCTCTCCCTTGGTTGCACAATGTTTTTCATATCTCATTATATCTATGTATATATATATATATATCAAAGGAATAATCCAAGCAATAAAAAATATCTTAGATGAGAAGGAGATGCAACACATACAAAAACATAGGATGAATTAAATAATGATTACCAGGGTTATTTATTAAAAAATGATAAGGAACCACTATGCCTAGAACACTAGCTAAACTAATGAGGCATCAAATATACCACACCCCCAAAAGTAATTGACGACGGTCAAGGTTCTAGCTCCGATGAAATTCTTGACTTTCATCGTTTTCTCATGCACTCCTACACTAATGATACTTTTTCCCCATTTATGGGATGGTTTCTCCTCCTGTATCCACTGACATGGAAGGATTAGATATCCATGTCATTGTAATAATCTCATGTTAACAAAATCAATAAAAATATGCATCAATTTTTTGAAGAGTTTACATTGCAATTCAGGAATAATCCAAGCAATAAGAAATATCTTGAATGAGAACAAGATGCAACACATACAAAACATATGATAAATTAAATAATGATTATATATATATGTGTGTGTGTATATATATATATATTATATTATGCATTCTTTGGCAAGTGCTATCTATATGTAAATTTATACTTCTATATATACATACAAATATGAGTGCATATATATATACACACACACACACACAAGTATATACTTAAATAAATATACTCTTGTATTGCATACTTATGGGAAAACAATTTCAATCATATTGCAACCTGATGCATGGAATATTTGTATATTTTTCCTTGCGTTGTGAGCTGCTTTTGTTGAGGGTGGCAAGAGTAACTCCCTCTTGCCACTATGGCAAGGAGTTACTCTTGCTGCTCAAGCTAATAAGCTTGGGTCGACAAGTGAAGATTCATTCTTGCCGATCATGGGGAGCAACAGAGCTTTTGGGGAGTTTTTTTGTGAATGTAACAGAGGTAGCTCAGAACATTACTTTGGTTTCTGTTTATTTCATGGGGAATTTCCTTCTTGATTCTTTGTGAAGTACGGCTCAATCTTGCCCTCCTATCTACATTCTGAATCTTTCTCTCAGCTGTGCGATTTCATTTAGGTATGTGATCTTTCTTTGTTATTGCTATAGTTTGAATGATCGAGTTCACCAATGGGAACAAAGAATCTTAGAGTTTTAATGTATTACATTAAGGAATGATTATGAAGTGTCACTGTATTGTCAAGTTCCATGTATTGTGTTTTCTCTTGGGATGGTTGCATTCATTGATTTCTTATAATTTGGATAAAGGGACGTATGTGTGTTGATCAATTTAAGTTCAAGTTGTAGGTTGCATTCATAGATCAGGAATGGAATGATTACTTTGATTGTAAATTTTATTATCGTCATGCAATTTCATTTTGAACTTGCACACTGTTTCATTATGTAATATCTATGTAATAGGGAAACATCATTTGTTCCCTGGCATTGGATTTGTCTGCATGGAATTGCATCTTTTTCTTTGAGTATGCATATCATCACATCTTGAAATGGATCTACATGCTAATAGACTAAACTTGATGCATTTTATTGTACTTCCACATGCATATCATGTCTATGTCAACTCATGTTACACCTGCATACCAAAGGAATAAGAATCTTTTTCTTTAAACGAAGTATATGAAAACTTTAATGGATTAGTGTGCATGTTGAGGGTGTGTCCGTGTCTCTGTTATGAACAAACTAGTGAGATCAAAATATTATTAATCTGAATTTTCTTACGATATGTCCATGTTGGGTCCATTGATCTGTATAACAAAGTATATTATGAACGAATCAGTGAGGTTAGAATATTATTAATCTGAATTTGCTTATGATCTGCCCATTTGGGGGCCATTGATCTTTATAATGACTCTATCAGTATATAGCCAAATTTCTTGAGTAAGAACCAGGGACTATGTCTTGAGGGATCAAAATCAAGTGGTCTTAATTTGTTGAATACCTCCTTTGACTTGTTATGGGAAATAAACTAGTCGTGATACAACCCTAGGATGGGTAGGATCTAGACCTGTACCTTGTGATGCTTGAGAAATTTAATGCCATCAGGATAGGGTTATCTGATTTACAGGACCAGGAGGTCCATGGAATGAGTTTGGTGGTGACATTGACTGCAAAGGGTACGTGCTTGTACTTTTCAAAACCTTGGCTAAGGTGGTACTATGCTACGGGTAGTATATGTCAGTCACTAGGACTAGTAGTGCAACGTTTGGCTAGGAAGATCGCCTTGTACGTAAGGATGTATTCAGGATGACTGACTATGATGGTTGTGGGTTCTACACCAAGTCTTGGATAGCAAGAAAATGGAGACCATGCTCGTGTATTCCTGGGGCAGGCTGAGCTACTTCCATTGGAAGCTGTGCGGGTGATAGTCACGATTGAAAGATCCATGATTGGGCGGTGAAAACACCTGATGATACACTTTCACCCATGATGGACAAATTTCAAGGAAGAAACAATTGAAAAAGAATATGTACAAGTTCTGATTTTATTAGCCATTTTGGTTAAAGCAATTTCTTAAATAATTTAATTTCCTTGAAAGTAATTGAGAAAGTTAATTTTCAGCTTCATGTGAAAAGCAGTTAGTAACTATACTTGGAATGTTAATTGTAGATCTTTCCATGTTCCTAGGAAAATAAAAGTTAGTTGTTTCCAGTTTTCCTATTTGTTAATAAAAGTTTTTTTTATTCTTAATTATGTTAGAAGGGTTGGTTATTATAGTTTTTCAACAATTTCTGCAAAATGGGTGTATTATTGTGTTAAATTTAATTATATTACTAGGGTTTCTTAATATTATTTAATTTATTTAACCACTTTACTGTTTAGCTTGTTGGAACCGAGATGGAAAGTTATAAATGTTGGGACATTGATAAAGTGACTTCAAGTGTTGGGAATGATTAAATAATGATTTAACAAATCACTTTTTGAGGATACAAGGTGTATTTAATTAATAAAGTGATTTTATATTTTATTTTCTAGAAAGCTCCTAGAAAAGGTCATAAAAGGGGTTTGTGAGCTATATCACATGTTTTGCTATATAACCATGCATTTTCTCTTTCAATCTATCAATTTTTAATTTAATTCATTTTGTAATTGAATTTTAGAAAAAATAATGTATTTTTTTATGAGATACTAATTTTTAGTACTTGCTAAGTTGCCGAGTTTTTGTGAAGTATTTGCCGAGTTTTTTTCGAGTTGAAAATTTTGGACTTGCCGAGTACTCTTCGAGTCTGAGTCTGCGATATATGCTTTGTTTAGTATTTGAGGTTTTCTTGTTCAAGAGAGGATAGAATACTAGGTATGTTATTCTATGTTGGCGAGTGTCACAAAACACGCATCAACAAGAGTGCCACAAAATTTCCTCAAAGTTATAAAATAAAAAATTGTCTTTTTTATCACCTCTTTACACCATTGGCCTAGGGACACTTTATTTGATCACTTATAACACTTTTAAAAATAATTAAATATAAGTTGTCATTTAGTTTTTACTTTTTGACAGCTATATTTAATTATTTTTTTTCTCATTTTACCATCCCATTAGCCCATGAGAAAATTATGGAATTAAGCTAAGGGTCATCTACAAACTTATGCTTGAGAAGGGGACATGACAATTGATTCCTCTAGGTTAGTCGTTGATAACCATGGTGGTGGAAAGCTCTTTACAAGTAATAAAAATAATTATTAATTTAAAAAAAAAGCAAACTGTTTAAAAAATCTAAAAAGTTGAAAAAATATGAAAATCTTGGGGAGTTCTCCAAAAAAAATGAAAGTCCCCAATATAAGCTTATTTTTTGTCAACAATACTGTTTTGTGCAAGCTAGTTCCCTCTTGCAGTACTTCACAATGTTAATGTTTTGAACCAGAATATTATAAATGCAATGATCAGAACCTTTAACATCAAGGCACAAGAAAACAGACACAGATTTACCCTGGGAAAACCCTCCTACTCGAGGGAAAAACCCAGCCAAACCCAAAAGATGATGTCTTTATTCAGTTCTCAAAACAAATACCAGATTCTTGCTTATGATTGAAGTCAACAAACAGTCAATCAATAAGCCTGTCTTTCTTTCATCAAAAACTCTCACAGTCTAAAAGAATCAACTGATTACAAACACCGAGATTCACAGAATTGAATCAATGATCATCTCCAGATCAATACCAATATTGCAACATAAAATGTATATAGGACTCGGCACTACCACACTTGTACGATAATTACACAGAGCTCCACAATATCGAAAATTCCTATATGAAACAATACAAAACAGCTCAAATATATTTTCAGAGCAGAGAGAAATGCAAAACTCTAATCACGGTAACACACCAGACTAAACGACAACCCCAAAATGAGAGTTTTCATCACGATAATAATGAAGGGAGTCATTGCCTCCAAAACTGAAGAGTCGTCCATCAATACCTAGCGACGGCAGTTACAAACCACATGCGGTTACTAAAAATATAACCAACGCCTCCATAAGGTGAATGGTCAAGCTCCATAAATGAAACAATCACCTTCAAAACTGTCGACATAAACATTGACCCACGCACGATGCCATGTCAGCATACACATGACACCAGGTGTGATTCAAGCATGATGGGAGGATAGAATAAATATCGCACAACACGAAAATAATAAAATCGGAGGTAATAGAACTGCTACAGCTCGGGCCCAGCAGTGACATAGATGGAAACATAAATAAGAAGATAATATCATCACTGCATACGAAGAGCTTTCGAACCAGGTACAGGGATGAACAGGAAGGCAAGACACAGTTCATCATGTTAATATTTTTCAGACTTAGAAGTAAAAACAATCAACCTTAGGAAATCCTTTGAAATATAAGAAAAGTATGAACAAGAAGATAAATAGATAATACCCCGGATTACGCCCTTTGAGGAGTCTTTTATCTCGCTGCTCTAATTCTGCTCCAATTCACTATTGTGATCTGCCTTTAATCCTGCTCCAATTCGCTAATATGATCTGCCTTTAAGTCTGCTATAAATGTCCTTAGATCTGCCTAGGAAGTGTGAATTGGACCTGTACTTATAAAGAATTCGATCTGCTCTTTGTAATGAATTAGATCTGCTATTAAGCAAGTTCGATCTGCTCTTAGGCGAATTGCAATTGGATATGTTATGTTTTTGATATCCTCTTGCAATTCGCTTTGACCTTTTACTTATACCAACTTGCTTCAAAAGACACAACCTTTCACATATATAGGGCCGACCTAGCCAGATGTGAGAATAATAAATTTGTCTTGTGCATTCAAGTCGTCCCTTCTTGGGATTAATTTAATTCTTTATTTTGTTGTTCATGTTATGTAATAATAAATAATATTATTTATTATTACATTCAAAATATAGGATATTGATTTCCGAGTAGACCATATATATCAACACTCCCCCTTGGTCTCGAGGGAGAATCAATCAAATACTCATAAATATAAAATGCACATAAGGATATCAATAACGGGTCAACACCCGGAGCTGAGCTTTAGAGAAAACATAACCATATCACACGGGTCAACACCCGGAGCTGAGCTCTATTATATCACACGGATTAACATCCGGAGCTGAGCTCTATTATGGATTTCCTCAATTCGGCGATTCTATCCATGTGCCTCACAGGCACTTATGGTGGATTACCTCAATCCGGCGAATCTATCCACAAGCTTTACATGCTCTAATATGGATTGCCTCAATCCGGCGAATCTATCCACGAGCTTGACACGCTCTAATATGGATTGCCTCAATCCGGCGAATCTATCCACGAGCTTCACACGCTCTAATATGGATTGCCTCAATTTGGCGAATCTATCCACGAGCTTCACACGCTCTAATATGGATTGCCTCAATCCGGCGAATCTATCCACGAGCTTCACACGCTCTAATATGGATTGCCTCAATCCGGCGAATCTATCCACGAGCATGAAATCTCAAAATATGCCCATATGTTAGTATCACAAAGTTCATATTTGTACATAAGGAATTTTAACATAACAAAGAATCATATTCTCTTCAATTTTATAGCAAGAAATAATATTCAAAGTAAAACACAAAAATTTAGATATTTGTAGGCCCATGTATAAAACTCCCTCTGAATCAATATAGCGAAGGCCAAATGAAGGGTTGACATGATTTCTATCTGCTTCCTCTTAAGCTCAAGTTTAATAAGCTCTTGATTTCTTAGGAATTAGTAGACTCCCTATAAAAGTATAAGCTTCCCTTAAAATACTAGGTGCTCAAGTTGCTATTTTCAGCGGATGATGAATTATGGCTTTCTTGTATTTTGCTCAAATCTGCCTTTTATGTAGATTTCTTTATATAAATCTGTCTTGAATACACTTATCCTTTTCTCAATTGTGACCCTTTTATTGTTTCATCTCTGTACTTATTATGCTTTCAAATCTGCATTTTTCTCTTTAGAGTTTCTGCCACATAACATCTTATTAGTTTATATAACCTATCTTTATCATTCTTACTTTATATTTGCTCTTAGATATTTGTAAGTTACTTAGATCAAGAGCTTGCTATGAAGATATTACCTTGGTATAATTGATAATGGTATTAACAGGTATTCATGGATTAAGTTGACAACCATACCAAGTAGACAATTATAAGCGATGTCAAAAGTTATCAGTAATCTTTAGAAACAACTATATATGCTATCCAACATCTGGTTTGATTATCAACTTGTCATATAAAAGAAGTTTATAACATAAGTTGTAATTCAGGAGGGCCCATATAAAATTCTTTCTCAAGATTTAGAGAACATAGTGTTCCGATTCTGTAATGAAAGCTTGTTTTGAGCCAATTTTCTATGTATACCTAAGACATTTATGATGATTTCTCTCTTTTCATTATTGTAATAATTTCTTTCTTGATTGTTTTGAAGATCTCCCCCCCTGAATCATAAATCACTTATCTTTGATTTAAAGAATCTCTATATTCCTTGATAATGCAAGATATTTTCTTTATATATTCTCCTTATATGTAGGGTTAATGACTTAAATTGTTCAATTTTGTTGAGGAGCTGATGGGACTGTGAGTAAACCTTTATATAACCCTATTGAACATTTGCTGTGAGAATTTCTCCATGATACCGTCCTAGTCAAACAACTTATTTAACTTGGGACTCTTAGGGATTGTGATTATGAGACAAACTATTATCTATTGACTCGATCACTTGAATGTATTCTGCAGACAGCAACTAATTTATTTGAACAATAATCACTTCATAATATTCCAACATCCAGCCAAAGTATATATGTTTGAAGGAGATTGTTTACCTAAAGTCTAACCTGGCTCTGATACCATGTTAATATTTTTCAGACTTAGAAGTAAAAACAATCAACCTTAGGAAATCCTTTGAAATATAAGAAAAGTATGAACAAGAAGATAAATAGATAATACCCGGATTACGCCCTTTGAGGAGTCTTTTATCTCGCTGCTCTAATTCTGCTCCAATTCACTATTGTGATCTGCCTTTAATCCTGCTCCAATTCGCTAATATGATCTGCCTTTAAGTCTGCTATAAATGTCCTTAGATCTTCCTAGGAAGTGTGAATTGGACCTGCACTTATAAAGAATTCGATCTGCTCTTTGTAATGAATTAGATTTGCTATTAAGCAAGTTCGATCTGCTCTTAGGCGAATTGCAATTGGATATGTTATGTTTTTGATATCCTCTTGCAATTCGCTTTGACCTTTTACTTATACCAACTTGCTTCAAAAGACACAACCTTTCACATATATAGGGCCGACCTAGCCAGATGTGAGAATAATAAATTTCTGTCTTGTGCATTCAAGTCGTCCCTTCTTGGGATTAATTTAATTCTTTATTTTGTTGTTCATGTTATGTAATAATAAATAATATTATTTATTATTACATTCAAAATATAGGATATTGATTTCCGAGTAGACCATATATATCAACACATCATGGCAGATAACTTTCAGAAAAAGCTCACAGCAGATCACCAAAGGAGAATAACTCTCTCACAGCTACAAAACTTAAACATACAAAACAAGTTATTTTGTCAAATAAGGTGTTTTATTCACATATTAGGGTTCAAAAACTGGTTTAGGTTCACATTGTGACAAAACAAAACAAAATTGGTTTCTAAAAGTAAAAACTAAGTTTTAAAAATGTTTGGATGCTTTTCTATATCTGTTTGTCATGGATTCTCAAGTGCAATGGAGCACAAACTTACCATCTTGAGTACAACTAGGGCATAAACCTACCATCTTGGGAACCCTATGGGTACATTGGGCATACTTACAAGGTTACTGGAGATGGTAGGGCTGTGCTTTGGCTGAACCCACCTTGTCCCATCTTGTACAACAATGTGGGCATGTTTTGGAGCCAGTAAGTTGGATTTGAATTCGTTGAAAAACCATTTTCGTTTCTTACCAAACTCATTTGTTAATATGGCCAGCCTAAAATTTCCCTCATAAATTCATTGTCTTATTGATTTGTATTAGGACATTCCTGTAAATCAAGGTTGCATGGAGACGGGGGTACTTGGGTACTTTGGGGACGGGTATGTCATATTTTTAAAATAGGAGATGGGGGTACTTTGGGCATGTCAATTTTTTATATATATATTTAATATTTTATAGAAAATTTGAAAATATGACATTGAGTTTTCTAAACAAGAACAATGATAAAGTTTACTGTCAAACATTCACTTTGAAGATTAAGTGCACAAATTGAAATGTCATACAATCTTTGTATCAAAGTTTCAAACTGATTAGTGATTACATATTGAACTAAACTTGATAAACAGAAAGCTGATACACAAACAAAAAACTGAAACAAAAATCAGAAATCTTAATCAAGGTCTTTAGCTATGATGCTCTCCATTGAGTACCCGGTACTTAGGTACACGTACCAGGTACTTGGATACATGTACCAGCACCTGGTACACATCCCAGGGGTATGGGTACGAGTACCCATGCAACTTATTTGCTTGTTATGTAACAAGTAAGCCAAACAAAATGTTGGTGGTCTCCAAATCCTACAATTCAGCATCCTTGAATTTGTTCTATACATGCTTTACACTCCCTTGTGTTCTTTTTATTGTGCATGACTACTAGTTGATTTTGCTTTGGAAATGAAAAGGCTAAGTATTTTTACTCTGTGAGTACCTCAAGTAGGTCTCCTTTGAAAGGAGAGGTTATTTTCTTCTGTTCACTTTGTAGGGATAAGAGAGTGAGTTGTAATTACACCTTTCTTCCTATGAGATTTCCTTTTTCTGAAAGTTTCAATGTGAATATTCCTTAGATGGAAATCGACCAATTTGTATGCCTTAACATTCTGATAAATCTTACTTAAAAGTCTTGGTTGTATGTTATGTCGAGTATTCATTGAAAAGTTGAAAGTATATCCTACTCTTCTTTTTTTTAATTTTATGTATAATTTTAGGTAATTTAATCACATTTATGCAAGTCATCAGAATACTCCTGTTGCAGGTAGGAGATGGGATAAATGATGCACCAGCCTTGGCACTTGCTGATGTTGGAGTGTCTTTACGATTACAGGCAAGAGAAGATGCTGCGTCTGATGCAGCATCAGTAATACTCCTCGGAAATAGACTTTCACAGGTAAGTTTTTATATAGTGACTATATAATTGTCATCTTCAGTGCTTAATGAAAGAGAAATTTCACAAGGAAATCGTTACGTGTCAACACACCTAGTTAAATGTGTTCACCATTATGTATGTGAACTTATAGTTATGAAGGTTGGCCATTATTAAGCAACCCCTTTAATAAACAGTTTGCTTGCGCATAGTTTAAGATTTAATATCATGTCCTTATGATTTCATATTGCTCTTGAGATCCTACACTGCAACTTTCTTAGAAAAAATGCTAAAAATAAACCATTCCCTTGTATGAAAAACTTGACTCAGCATGTCACAAAGATCCTATGGTCCTGGAGTTGAATGAGGTTTCAAACCTCTTCGTTATCCTCTATTATTTTATACATATTATTGTTAGGTGGCCTGATTTACCACCGTAAAAGCTTTGCAAAGCTGTAAAATGTTAATTTGCAGAACTCTAATCATACATATGCAGAAATGGTTGTCCTATCTGGGTATGAAATTCAGTGAGAAGAATTTTTTAAACACCATAGCCCAGTCTTCCTTCTACCAAAGTTTCCTTTAACTAAATTAAAAGAGTCTTTTAGATTGTGACTGCTTCAAACTTCTTGTTTCTGGAGTAATGTTTTGATCATAGTTACCAGACTTGGTCTTGACATAGACTCGGCAGGCTGGTTTTGGACTTGGACTTGGCAGAAAAATCCAGCACAAACTTTAACAATTTGAAAAAAAAATGATAAATACAGATTATTTAAAGGAAGGATATGTTATTTTTTCATTGCACTCTTCTTTAAATCAAGTTTGAGGCCAAAAATTAATCAATCACATGCTCTTTTTCTCTCACACACAATTATACATCTAATAAGTTGAGGTGGCCGAAGGTTTACAAGAAGGGCTTGGTGAATGCATTGAACGGTTGATCAGTGAAGACCTGTTTTTCGGCTCTCAATCTTGCAGCCTTACTTTCACCCACAGTTCACTCTTACTCAATGCAATGGAAACTCAATAGTGATTTGTATTGAGGGTGGGATATCATTTTATAAGCTTTTGGAGTGTTTAGGGTGTGGGTGGGGCCCATAGAACTTTTAGGGTTATGGTTAGTGGCCCACTTTTCCAAAAAAAACCTTTAAAAAAACCTTACCTTTTTCATTGTTTAGGTGTGCAGGACAGGCATAGGTTTTCAAAACTTTCAAAGGATGTGGGTGAGTTCCTTAAGCTCTCAAGAACATCCAGCTGTCTCTTCAACATCCCCATCAAGGGGAACACCCCGGAAACATTCTCTCTCTAAGAAAATGTCCTATGGATGTCTCCTTGATGTTGGTGTGGGGATGTTTCCTTGAAGTCCCCAAATTGTGGGAACATCCTTGACCCCACAGAGAGAAGTTTACGAGGAGAACACATTCTGGTGGAACACTGAATGTTTTTGCTAGAAAATATAATGTTTCATGTGCTAACATGGTAGTGTACTCACAAAAACTAAAATTGGAGTAGAAACATGTAGAACATGCCCATGCATTTAATTCCCTTTAGAAAATAATAGAAAACTTAAATTGGAGTAGAAACATGTTGAACATGCCCATGCATTTAATTCCCTTTAGAAAATAATAAATTGAAGATCATAATCCTCTTGGATTAGGCACAATTTATGTGAAATCTCTTTGTTGGTTTCTTAGAAATCACACAAGATATGGATAAAAATCATGTACACTTATCTCTTCTCAAGATCAACCATAATTTTTTAAAGTTATGACTGTTATACAAAATGCAATACTAGAATATATAAGGTGTTAAACCAACTCATTCTGCAAAATATCTAAAAATTCCATGTGAGAATCGGCACACACCCATTGCTATTACTTTGGCTTCTTCCAGAGGTGTTTTTGTTTACCCCTTCTTAAGATTGGCACACTGGCCATTTGTTAGAATTCCTCATGGAAATTCTGTAGACAACTCATATAGATTGTCTATATAATAAAGTTACAACTTGATGATTTTAGGCTGTATTACTATTGTGATAAAGAATTTCATAGGTTATGACATGCTGCTCCACTTTTAGGCATCCATTGCTTTTCTTCTTTTCAGTGGTACTTTTTTTCACCTCTATTTACCCTTAGAAGCAGTTGTTGGTGGAAGTCAGGGTGTTTTGTGAGTCTAGTATGTTCACTTATTCTTGTATCATCTTTCTTGCGGAAATGTAACTATCTTTAAGATTATCTTGTCTAGTAAAATTAGACCAACAGTTTAGCCCTTTAGGTAATGAATACAAAAATCAATAGTTTTAACTACTGCGATTCGGAACATCCATTGCATGAGAACTTTTCAAGACAGAATTTTGTTTCTTATTTGAAACATAATTCATTAGAATTTATAATTACTATAAGGAACAAATTCACTATTGTTCTTCTAGGATCGATATTAAGACTGTTAAATCACAAACATTTATCTGAGCTAATTGAAGACCCCATTCATTGTTTGGTTCATAATTTTATATCTGCCATCAAATATTTTAGAATTCTCTAATATTTAGTATTGAAATTTCTTGACAGCTGCTAGAGGCTATAGACCTCTCAAGAGCAACAATCAACAAAGTCCATCAAAATCTGGCATGGGCGATTGCATATAATGCATTTGCAATACCTCTTGCAGCAGGTGCTTTATTTCCAGCATTTGATTTTGCATTGACGCCATCAATGTCAGGTAAGAGTTGCTGTTATGTAAAAAGTTGGCATGGTTCAATAAGATTCTTTTATATCGGACAGTTATGTTCTGTCAATGTTGCGACTTCAACAGGTGGTATGATGGCCTTCAGCTCGGTATTTGTTGTCACCAACTCCTTGCTTCTACAATTTCATCGTAAAGATATACTTGAGAACAGTAACCAGAGTTTGGACCTTCTCAGGTAAAAGTTTAACATTCTCCATCTCAATGGATTTCTATCATGGTGAATAATTCAAATAGAATTTAAAATGAGGTGATTCAATAACTAAAACCTTATGTTCATTTTTTTCCATTCTTGCAGATACAAATCCAAAGGGACCCAAGAATCACACAGTGACTGATTCATAAACCACGATTGTGTAGCTATCTTATATTTAAAACTTAATAATAATAATCATTCAAAACCTAATAGTGTTTACATGTATCTCTGTGTGAACATAGGTGTCCACATGCATTTGTCAAGAAAGAGGAAGAAACAAATCCGTCAGTCAATCAGGATAACTTTTTAAAGCACACAAGTAGTTTTGGAAAGAAATACATTTTCCTTTTTGAGGAAGATGATATTCATAAGCATATAATGTTGTATGACATTTTTCATTGATTTTTATAAAGATATTATTTTCTAAAACGTTCATTCTCCCCACTCTGTCCATCTTTGTCCTATATGGAATTCAAATTGAGGGCACATCTATGTTACCAAATGTATTTGAAGACACTGAGATCGTGATTATTAGCTGAGTTACACACAGGATTTCACCCCATTGTTTTAGTTTTCCTGCTTTTATCCAGAAGTGTAGCATTGCAACTCTGAAGAAAGACCTGCAAATTGCTAAACTAGTTGTTTCTCCTATAGTGCGAATCCCAGATGCAGATTCACAAAGTAAATTATTTCTAAAATGCAAATAATTCATCACTTAGATTGCCATATGGTCCTGTTCACACCTTTTTTCCCTTCCTTTCCTTTTTCTGAATTTCACTTACCAAATTCAATCCTTGACGCATGCTCATGCATTCTTGTTATGAAAGCAACTTTGCCTTGTTCAAATGTAAGAAAGTTAGGGGATGCATGCAAAGTTATAATAGTTACAAACTTGAAAGCTTATGTCAGCTGAAATGTCCCCTTCTGCATAGTCACTCCTAAAGGACTTATTAGCTTATTTAATTCCCATAGGCTATACTTGGGATTAAGGGAATTAATTAATTTAATTACTTAATATTATCCCTCAAAAGTAAATCATAAGGATAATATTATTTAATTAATTAAATAAAGTTATAAAATGACATTAATTTAATTTAAATAATATTTTTATAAAGTCACTTTACTAAGTCCCTCAGCTCAAATTTAAGTGAAAAGAGAGCGAAAACCTAACAGGTGTCCTGAAGCTTCTCCGGTGGTTATAAAAGAGCAGCTTGGGCATCATTTGAGATATACTTGTTATTTTCTCGAGAGCTTTCTAGCTTGTAACCATGAGATGAAAACCCTGAAGGATTGTTGGTTTTGGTAGTGAGACTATCTACCCTAGCCAGTTGGGAAAATACCACGCGGGTATTTCATTGTGCACTGGAAGTTATTATTTGAAATTTGTGAAGTCTTTATAGAGACAAATTTCAGAGCTTGGGAATACCATGGTAATATCACAGGAAGATTTGTATGTCCTTCTAAAGTATTATTTACAGTTGCAATGGATATTGATGTTGGGCGTGGAGTTCTTTCTTAGCCACCCTTTATCCTGTATTGAATCGTGGCATTTCATAAAAGAATATCATCCCAGCTTGAAGTCTGTGATGAGTTGGTCGTTGCTGGGGGTATGGTGTCCATTTTGGTGGTTGAACAAATATCATATGGAAGTCTGTCTTAGCATGGGTTTCCAATAAGTCTGGCTGCTCTCTTCTATTGCTGGGCATGATCATTTCTTGGAGGTCGTGGCTTATATTCCAGCTATTCATTGGACGCAGAAGACTATATTTGGTGTGAGGATTCCAGTTGATGCCAGTGTCAGTGTTGAGGCTATCATATTTTGGTTGGTGCGGCTCTTGAATATGTATTGTGGTGGGTTCAAGGTTAGCTTTTGAATATGTGAAGATTGTTGTCTATATCATTCTATACATAAGCCTAACGCCTTCAAACGCAGGCTTATTATCTGATTCACATCGAATGTAATCTCCATTTTAGTATTGCTGCAACATAAGAGGTCTAATTGACATTATTTTCATGGTTCTGCAATATTTTATTTACTGAATTTTTTTGGTGAATGAAGTAGATGTTAGAAATTTGTATGCATGAATTTTGGGTCTACAATACATCATATGTCAAATCTGCATATTACGGTTCAAACACCCAAAAACCTGGTTACATGACTCTGCAATCATCTAGAACAGAAGGTTGTATGCAAACTGAAATACATATCCTAAGGTGAAAACTGGAAAGTCTTTACAGGCCTTCATTTTTAACATCCATCCGTTTGCTTATTACTAACTACTCTTAACAAACAATGTCAGACGAATAGCCTTGATTGATTATTACCCTCAACTTTTTTCATCTTGTCAAATTGGAATAAATATTTATCAGCACAGAAGGATTCTAAATTAAAGATATTACTGGTCCATTTTTAATCATTTACTTTGACTTATTTTTGTTACTAGTTATTTGTGTAGCCATAATGAGTGACTTTAGAATGTCAATGGAGAAACACTATTACATGGATAGAACATCAAAATATAACATGTATGTTGCTTATTATCAGAGCTGATGTATTTCCTTAATGAAAAACTGAACTACGTGGCATTACAATGAAAAGGTGGCTACAAGGTATCAAGGGCCAGAACGCATGGTACACAAACCCGAATTCCCTAATACATCATCATCAAAAGAATAATAACCATAAATTCTGAAACATAATCTTGAAATAAAGTCTTCTTAAGGCCTTAACCTAACCAAGTCACCATTGAGCATAAACCAAGTACCAAAATTAACAAAGTCCAATGGGAAAAGATAAAGTTAGTTTATTCACGCGCTGCATTGATAAAGGGATCATTATGTGGGGCTTTGACTGACTCTAAACGTGGGAAGCTAAATGATTCCCACACAAAGCTTGTTGCAGTGGTGTTGTCTTGGTAGTATAACCAAACATAAGGAAAAATCTTAATAGAGCAATGTAGCAGTCAGGGCCTATTGTGTGAGGTGAGGGTAGAACACTGGTAAGATCACCCATTGTAGCTATGACAACTTCTACGCCATGCCATGGAAACCTCCTTTTTGGCTTGTTTGGAGGCGCTTTTCTCAAATCATAACAAGCATCGCTATATAAACATCCATTTAATTGCTCCATGCATCCATCTTGCAATGTCTAGCCAGGGACATGGTATCAAGTATACTATTGTTTTTAAATAAAGACGTTTTAATTGTATTGGGCTATGGGGAGTGGTTGATGATGGTTGAGTGCAACTATTATAGTCAATGTGCAACACAAATAGTAGTAGTATAGAGTTGGAAGTTTGTAGGAGCTCATTGTGTATGTTTTTCCTAGTGCTTCCATTTGTTTATGGATGTGTATAATCTTCTATATGAAAACAGCTGCAGTTTCAAATTTCTTATGAGCTTTTGTTTATATGATTATTGCTTTATTGTTCATCCTACAATAACTTGACAACTAATAGTGTTGGATGAACAAAATTAACTTGGTGTGGTTGATAAGAGGAAGACATGTTTGTTAGAGAATTGAAGATTGACAAATCAATGCATAGCTAAAGAATTTGATCACACAAAGTCCAACCAAGACAAACATTATTGCTTTGTGGAAGACTTCTTATTCTCATACATGAAATCAAGGACCTCAAGTAATGCCATCCCAAGTTGAAAATATTTAGCTTCAATAAACATGCTAGGAATCCATATAACCTAGCAAAACTCCAAAGATCCTTGGTCCATCTCTCATTGGTCTTGGAAAGATTTGCATGTGGAGAAAAGATTAGAACATGCAAGTGCTTATGCTTTAGTACAAAGCTAGACTTCACCAAGAAGAACAGAGGAATGTTGTATGTACTTGCCAAAACACTTGAGAAAGAGGGGAGTAGAGCAGCCAATTCATAAAACTTGAAAAGGAATGCAATGATACTAGCTATATAGGGAAAGGGCAGCAATATGATGGACGGTGTAAAGAAGAATAAGTAGCACAAGCCTACATGAGATAGCTGAGATATCCTCACCACAAGAGGTTGTCATTGGATGAAATTTGCATTTTTAGGTAAGTTGAAGTCTTATATGCATTTTCAATTACATTAATACCTAACATAGGAAGCAAAATGCATATAGTTGGCAAAAATTGTGTTACTTGAAGCAAACGTTTGGTTTTTGAACCTTGTTGACCAAATAGCATAGTCTATGGAATTAATAAGATTGAAATCCTCCCGTATACAAGGTAGGTTCTCTCATGAAAAAGGGTTAAACCCCTTAAAGGCAAGGAGAGATTTGCATCCTAGGCATTGCAGAGTTACTTGTTAGCACCATATGAAGAATGTGCACTAGCATAGAAGCAACAATTTTGTTGTTGCTATTTATATTGAGTGTCATGAGTGATGTTGGCTTCTACTATTTTTCAAAGGCTCATGTATGTTGTGTTTATTATATATTTGTATCATTATTATCTACGATGTTGTGTGTACTCTTGTTGACATTTGATATATAAATGATTATGCAATATTGTTTATAACTAGATTATAGACAATCCTTTTAGGTCCATTGTTTCTTACAAATGCTATGTGATACTAGATATAGACTCATGTTATGTATCATTTTTGTTTGTTGCAATTTGCATGATGTTGTTGTTTTAAGTATTATTGATTAGATGCTGATTAATCATGTCTTGTATGTGTATTCTAATTATTTTTATGATTAAAGAATCATAGTTATTGTGGAAATGACTGCATGTATTTAATTGAGATTGTTTGCATGTATTATGGTAGATCAATAGAGATATGATATGGCCTATGTGAGTTTACTCTTTAGTTCACATGTTCTTTTGGTTATATATTGCATGATATGTTGATGTGTACATCATGTGTGTGGGACATGTACAACCAACAACAATTAAAATGGGAGTGTGATGACAAGGATATATATTTGTACTATCTGATTTCATTTTGTGGTGTAATTAAACATGCTTTTGTTTTTGAATAACTACTTGAGTTATTTGAGTCAAGTGCACGTCAAGACCTCTTATGATTTACTTGTATTTGGTGCAGTACAATACCAAAAAATGATTTACTTGTTATGGGGGTTGTGGTTGCTTGTGGTTTATGATTTACGTCAAGACCAAAATACCAGTAGAACTTGAAAGAGAAGCGTCCAGCACAGAACCACAAGCAACCACAACCCCCATAACACCAGGGGAGACCAGAGATGCAATCGTCCCCACCAAACCAAGTGACGAGTCAACCGGAGGGGCACTCACAGGAGCCACATCCAAACTGGTAGAAGGGGAAACCTGCGTCGCCACTTGGGAGAAACTTTTTGGCGAAACAAGCTTCTCCAACAAATAGTGTTGAGCAGACACACCGTTCCACCAAGATGCAGCAAATTTCTTTTTACCCAATCCACATTGAGTAGCCATATGCCCAGTTTTGAAACATCTTCTGCATCTGTGGGAATCCTTTCGTAATCTTGGGTCTGAGTCCAGCTTCCTTTAGAGGAGTTGATCACTATCTCCATAGGAAGATCCTTAGAAGGATCAATATCCACAAGAATACGAGCATATGTAGAATGAAAAATATCAAAAGAATCACCATCTACCATCAACAATTCCCCAAGAGCATTACCAATCCCCTCAAAAAGAGAATCGATCAAAAAATGCAGGGGAAGATAACGAAGACAAACTCAAATAGGAAACCTGATGAAAGAGTCCGAAATAGGGTTAAAATCTATATGCAAAGACTTTACCATGAGCATAAAACAATCCTCCCAGCTGAAAAAATGATCGCACAACAAATTATACATGTCTGAGACATCTTCAAATTTTGCAATAAAATACCCCTTAGCCAAGGGAAAGATGTGCACCCTATCCGCGAGGATAGGCTCCCAATGACTAGAGATCCTTTCATGAAGCTTCGGGAGACTGGGCCAAAACCCTATAAACCTATAAATCAAGGCATGGGAAGAAAAAATAGAGATGTTGTGATCTATTTCCTCCTCCACATCCGGATCAACAATAATAGAGATAGGATTAGAGACAGGAACGATCAGCCCCTAGCTTCAACAAAGCAACATCCATAGAAGTAGAGGAGGGCTCTGCAAACACCACACGAGGGCCCTTAACCCTGCCCTCATTCATAGTGGCAGAGGCCGAAACCCCTAAATCCAATAAAGAGGTTGCTTCCGCACAGCTAGTTGAAGCACCTGGAACAACAGAGGACACATGAGAAGCAACAACAAGAGACACTAACGCAACATGCGCAACCCCCTTAACAATAGAAAACGGGCCGTTGGAGGGCAGAGGCTCCTGAAGACCAGAAGAGGGGGCACCATCAGCAGAGGTAGAGGCGGTACCAAGAGCCCTAAATGTAGCAGGAGTCGCGACAGGACATTGCTCAAAAAATCATATTTAAATAAGGTGAATGTTTTTAAATTAAATATTTTATTTTATTTTATTTTGAATATATTTTAGTGACTTTATTAAATGGTGTAAGGGGATATAAGGTAATGCTTTAAAATTAAATTGAAGTGTCTTTAAAAGGGGCAAACCTACATGGGGAGACATAAGGGGGTTTGAAAAATAATAAAATAAAGTTAATTTCCTAAGTTGGGTGTGGGAATTGGGAAGGAGATAAATAGACTCTTGTAGCTCATTTTGGTATTCATGTTTTGGAGTTTGATAACAAAGGTTTGTTGGTTTGAACTTCATTCACTAAGGGCATTGTGAGGATAAAAACCTTCACATAGGACATCTACTGTGAAAGTGAGTGATCTTTCTTGGTAGGTTTGCAAATAGTTTCATTCAAAGACCATGCAAGAGATTTATTTGCAAGATATCTATTTTTATTCATTTTCTTCAAGAAAAGGGTTATTGAGATTAAGCAAGGACAAAGAAGTAATTCTAATGACTATATTTAATTTAATACTTTTCTTTTTTTAGTCGTACAAGTAAGGAAGGGATGTGAGGGTGTTATGGGATTAGATGCCTAAAATTTGAGGGCTTTCCTTGGTTGGTTGGAGTCACCTAGTGCTAACCAATACATAGAGATTGAGTTTGGGGTGGTGAGGCTAGTCTAGGACATGTGGCATCCATTCTCTTGATTCTAGTTTGCTTCTTTTCATTTGCATTCAGACTTATATAAAATCAGACCAAATGAGTGTGTCAAAATGTTGATATTTGATTGATATTATCATCTTGATATTTGTAATAAATCCTTATTCTATTGTATGTAACTATGTCACATTGAAAAAAGAGAATAATTGTTTGGGCTTATTGGATTGTCGTCTGTATGAATTTAAAATATCTCTATTAGCTACAATATTTTGTTTAAATATTCAAGGGAAAAAACAAAAAACAAAAAAAGTAGGGGCATATATTGTAATGGCATTAAAGATGTTTTTTTGCTAGCCTATGTTTCCTATATATTCTTGGGTTACATTATGATTGGCACATAAGTAATGAAACGAGTGAAGTTAACCCTATAGCAAGTGTTGAACAAGGAGAAGTGAACATGGCTAATAAAGGAGAGGATCCCAACAATGTGAGATATTCTAAATTCATTGTCTAGGGGATAGTGTGACGCAAATCAACATACTATTCAAATGATGGATACATTGGCTCCACACTTTTTGGGAAACAAAAACAATAACAATAAAATGGTGATAGTAATGGACAAGGAGACAATTCAGTAAATAATAGGATTGAAGAATAGTGTATTGGAACAACTAATTCTTGACCTCTCATGCCCATCTTTCTTCACAGAGTCCAACCATAGGTTGACAATGAACCAAAATTAAATGGTTTGCAGGATCAACTCTCACAAGATTGAAATGATGCAGGTGTAGATTCTTGAGCTATCTTTCAGGGACCATGTGAACCTCATAATAGACCTCATTATGGTGGAAGAGCACATAATAATGGCTTGCAGAGAAATGTGGCAAACTAATTAATCCCTACAATGATGGGTATGGAAAGACAACAATAAGAGCATGGGTTCAAAAAATGAATTTACATTACTAGAATGAATTTGAAATGGAACTCTGTAGAGTGGGTTTGATTAGGAATGGAGCATAGGTTAGTGTTAGGATTTCTAAGTTATAGGTGGAATTCATATCAAGACATGGATTAGCTTGGATTTCTATTATGGATATCCCTTAGGGTAAAATCTAAAGGTACATCATCATTGGATTTATTATTTGATAAAAATGGTGTGTATTGTTATGATAAAAATTTAGGGGATGAAGGAATAGTGAGAGAGATGGAGGCTACTTGTGGGTTGATTTATTCTATATAGCCTATGATGAAATCATGTGAGGTAGATATGTGCTTGGTGTGATTGTTTTGGAATGAGACATTGCTAGACATAAGTGGATGATTTTGATCATGCTTGTAAATGTCTAATTTCTCATTAGATGAATTATTAAGATGTTCTTCTTGATAGTAGTGGACTGCCTTGATCTATAAGGTCCTCAATGAGATTGTTTAGTTTTAAGTAATTAGAAGTTTAATGTCCTTTGGTCCTATCATATTCACAAAAGTCACTATCATTCTACTATGAGGATTTGACTTGAGGTTCATAATGAACAATTTTAGGTAATGTGATCGTGTTTGACTAGACCAATTTTCTTAAGCAAGACTTAGTTTATTCTCCAAGATTAGTGTATTTTCATTTTGATGTCTGCAAATTTTTTTAATCAATTTTTTATTCGGAGGAATGTGTGAGTGGTTTTGATAATTTTTCATGGGGATGGATGTGGTGATATAAAGAAATGATTATAAAAGGATATGTTGTGATCGGTTTGAAACTTAAGAAGTCTAAAAATGTAGAGCTAATAGTCAAGACCTACTCAGGTATTCTTTGTGCTAAGATGTGCAAGAACAATAATCAAAAGCACTAGAAGATGAACCATTTGTACATAAATAGAACTCAATTGTGGGGTTTTGTGGCTTAATGACATGGATATGTGAATCAAATGTGCAAGAACAAAGATCGAATGCATAGCTCTATGAATTAAATGTGCAGAAACAAAGATCAAATGTACATGAACAAAGATCAATTGTGTAGAAAGACAAATCAATTGCATCAAAAGACAAATCAATCGCAAGGAAAGATGGATCAATTGTATAGAAAGATAAATCAATTGCATAGGAGGGCTACACCATGAGTTCTTTTTTTCCTAAAAATGTCTGAGTATGATTGTTTTAGTTTGGAAAGAAGCTAACACATCAAACACTTGAAGACACTAGTCATTTTGACTCTTGATTTTTAGGGTAAAAGTATAAGATCCAAAAATGGCCAACAACTTCACTCATATAGCACAAATTGATCAAGATACTCAAAATAAAGCACAACCTAGTTAATCAAGTGGGAGTGTATACTAAATGTGGGCCCATAGCACAAGTGCTAATACCTCAAGATTAATTTGATACACTTTTCTTTCAAGAGTGAATAGCTAGAGATCTAATGCTCTAAGGAGTTCACCTTTTCTCTCCTAAGGAGGAAATAAAATGTAATGCTTACTGATTCATATCTTATCTCAAAGAATTAAGTACATCATGAGTAACTTTAGGATATGATCTGCATCTCCTACACCACATCAAGCAATGGCATAAGGCTCCTAGAATACTATAAAAATAGTTTGTAGTGGGGGACAACCGTAAATAGAGAGCTTGTCTATAATAGTATGAGATCAAAGGGGTCTCCTCCTACTCTTCACTAATAAAGTCTCGATAGATCTAGGGTCTTGCAACTCAAATTTTAAGGACATTGGCCAAACCTCGAGGTACAAATTTTTCCTCCCTCCTTTATATACGATGCATTAAAACACGGTTGAGGTCAAGCCCTTAGGGATGAAATCCCTAGGAAGACCTCCTACAAAAAAGAAGAGATTGCTGTGTGTTTCTCTTGCACCAAATTTCCCACAAGCACGTGAGGGAAGAGGATACATACACAACAACCTAGGTAACACAAAGATGTACAAGTGAACCAAACACAACAATTAAAGTTCATTAGCTTTTAGAAAACCAAATGTGAGATAATCTAGAAATAAAAGACACAATATTTGATTGAAAGATTTTCTACCAACAAAAGCTACAACCACAAATATTTTCTCAAGGTTCAACCTTCGATGCATGAAAGACAAGTTGTTCCATTTGGTTATCCAAAAAGGTTAGTTGAAATCAGAATAAACAAAAAACTCTCTTGTAAAAAATCACAAAAATAGAATGCAAAAACACAACAATAAATCACAGATGCACAACAAGTTGATTCAATAGTGTGACACTAGTTATCAAATGTAGGTACAAGGTTTAGATGCATGAACATAGTACAAAACTTTCAAGATTAGAAATAGAGAGAAAAAGTGCAGAACAAAAAGCAAAAGCGCGACAAAATTCCTCAAAAGAGCAATAGTAAGCCTTAAACGCGTAGAAATTAATAATCCAGATAGTAGAGTTCAGATGTGAAATAAGATAATTCAAAAGTACCACAAAAGGCTTCAAGTGCATAGGTATATGACTCAAATGTGTAGAAAAATAAAACTCTAATTGGAATCCGAAAAACTCTAGGTGTGATTACACATGTCATAGATCAAATGTGTTGAAACAAGATGCAATTGTGTAACAAAATGCATCAAATGTGCATAATTGCTCATATCAAATGGACAAATATGACCTATAATTTTGGAAAACTCTGAAAAATCAACAAAAAATGTTAGAAAAATGAGACTAGGGTCCCACTATGTGTGTCAAAATGTGTATATTGAAATGTAAGCCCATTTTAAACTCCTCAACAACCCAACTACATGTCTAGAATCTACAAACAAATCAACAACACCAACATAGATCTAAATCAAGTATATGCAAATGAAACAAACCAAATATACCTTCAAACACATTGATAAGCTTGGCTCAATTGATTTTCAATCCCTCGAGACCTTTTAGATAATAGTATTTCTCTTAGTGTTAAACATTATCATAAGATGGTATGCAAGAGTGAAGTGTGGTTGACTGATGATGCAATTAAGATAGAAATATGGTAGCAATATTAACATGAAAGCATGTAGCTCTCCTTGTAACTCGTAGACTATAGAGTGGAAATGTCTTTTATAGAAGTCTCTAAGAGAGTCAAGGTTTTAGATTAGAAGGTTAATGATGAATGACCAAGACTGAGATGTGAGAGAAAAGTGAATAGGATTAAGATGTTAAGTAAATGGAGGGATGAGAATAAGAGGTGCATTGAATTTTTTATAAGCATCTTTAAGTTCAATGAGTCTAGTCATGTGAGGAGGACAGAGAAAAGGAGAATAAAGAGGAACAAGACACTTGTCACATGACTATGAATTTGGACTATGATCCATGTGAACAAGATGGAGGGCTAGAATTAGAGAGAAGAGGATAATTAATTAAATAAATAAATAGGAGCATTTATTTAATAGTAGAAAAAGTTAGGATTGGGAAAATTAAATATTTATTTAATTATGGGAAAGAAAGAGATAATGAATTAATTAAATAAATAAAAGTATGTGTTCAATTAATAGAGGAAGATGTTAAGGAATCAATAAAATAAATTAAAATATGCCTTCGAACGTGTAGTGTCACGGTTTACACACTTTGTTGGCGAAGCAACCTCCAAGGTTCAAACCTTGTGCTCCCATGCCTTGTGCCTTCACTAGGTCGTTGAGCTCACGGGTTTGAAAAGGTGAAGTTTGGGGATGGGGTCCCTATTTGTGGCCTCATTGATTCATAGCTATGGTCAAAAGAGTTTCATGTGGAGCCAGAGGACGTTAAATTTTTTAACATGCATTAAGTAAATTAATTAATTATAATAATTAATAATTAATAAATAAATAATGGTAAAATGAAAAATAAACATTTATTCAATTAAAAGAGGACATTCTTAGGTGTCTACACAATCAAAATGTATAGATTGAATGTTGAATGCTTTTTCATAACCTCCACCAAAACATGTGAGCATAGACTCTAAAATCAAATTTCAAAATGATCCACAAATTTCAACGCCCCATTATATGAGTTAGAAAATAAAAAATAATGAATTGTACAATGTTTCCCATGTGATAACTGTAACACAAACTCGTAGTTACTAACAATAATAATGAAACTTACTTACTAAGCCATAGAGTAACAACAAAACTTATTTATTAGACCTACAAAACATGAAAATTAAATAAACAAACATTAAAATTATAAAATATTTTTTAGGTGATGGAAGATTGACTGTGGACTCAAATGTTCCTACATCAATAACAAATCTTGTGCATGCACCTATAGATTATCTTCATGTTGATCCCTTAAAATTTTATCATCTATCATTACAAACACGATAGAAGAGGTTTAGATATACTATTTAAATTCTTTGTTGTTTTAACAATAATGGTTTGCTTGATATTTGTCCTATTTTATTGCACTAAATCATGAACAACTCCAAGTAATCAAGATGGATGTTATTTAAATGGTGGATTTATTAGTACTTCACTAATGTGGATCAATGCCTACTCCATTGGGAAATTCAATCATAAACAACAATGAGGAAATAAAAGGCATTCAACAAAGCATCAACAAGACTAGGTTTACAATCATATGAAAACTAGAGATTATATTTTTACAATAAACATAATTAATAATCCAAAACGAGAACAATAATGATCCACATGGAATAAAGGAAGGACCATTACAAAGCGTGTTTAATATATTAGGTGTTATCACACACCATCAAACCATTATTACATGTGTGCCACCAAATTTGGCATGAGAATATATAAAACTATGATTATAATAGTTCCTTAAACTGTTAAAACTGGCACTAGAGATATCAACTACAAAAGGTAAACAATATAAGACACTTATACATTATGTTAAATGCATTCCTTAACTCATATTTCAAATAGTCATTATTTGATGTCCTAGAATATATTGTAGACTTTATCAACCCAAAAAATTAGTTGGTGGCAAATTGTTCGAAAGAAGAACTCATCGGTACATGTAGATCCATTGTTTTGGTACCCAGGTCACACAAGAAATCCTTGTGATGATAAAATCATGAATCAAATGATAAAATCCATCATCCCCTACTATATTCATCCATGTGTCAAGATTCACATTTAAATCACATGAAAATCATTGGGAAATGAGAAAATATCACAAAATGCATGGAGGAACATCATTTAAACCTATTAAATACCTTTTTGTTGAGATGCAACTAAATTTGGGGTGATATGGTCCAAAGGAAAGATTTTTTTTTTTTGAAGATGCTACCATGAGAGGACATGTAGGAATCAAGTTTTGAAACCCTAGTCATAACATTAAATTATGGCATGAGAATTATATCCATGATTCTCATTGAGTTTGCACCTTTTGAATAAAAAAATATTTTATAGGTTACAACATGGACAATGGATTTTCTTACATCTATTAACAATAGATGATGAAGAGGTTTAGTTCAGCATGAGTGTGGTGCTTGAGTTCTAATTATAGAAGACTTTCACATGATCTAGACCACTCATTCTATAATTCCATATGATTTTTCTTGTCTTGTATGTCATATGTGAAACCTCTAATCTAGCATTGAATTTCCATGTTTCCCCCAGACTACCTACCTCCTTACACAACCCAAAATGTTATTGTTTTTATATGGATGCAATGAGACATCGAAAGGGTTTCAAATGCCTTTGAATACTTGTAGACCTCTTTGAGACATTGTTGGTGTACAAAGGCATGTAGTTATTGATGTAAAGAGAATGGTTCTAGGTGCATGGCCATATCAAGATAATGCAAGCATATATGGGTAGTATACGCAATTGCAAGAAACTCTAGTTATTTCCTTGAGATTGCTTGATACAAAAATGTTGTGGAGCTGAGACAAAAGAGAAAGGGTTACAAATCATGAACATTTCTTTCTAATAAGTGTTTAGGGCATTTTTATCTAGTAGTTTTTGGGGTTTTCTCCCAAATGATATACAAGCACATTGTTATCCCAAATAAATGCTTTAGTGTGCAGATTTGACATGTTTTAAATGTCTACATAATTTTCCTAGTGACATTTATTTATTATAGTGTTAATTTTGACTAGATTGTCAATTGAAAGGAAGTAAAAGTCCTTATAACACTTTTGCAAGGTATCTTATCAAAATAACACAAGAACTATATGGATTTGTTTATGGATAGCTAAGGTATTTTCAGTTGAACGTCTTATAATTTCATCTACCTACTTGTTTGCATGTTTGAAGCATGGACTATGTGTGAAATTGAGAGGTATAGTCCTTATTATTATGTTGATTAAGATATTATTTTCCTCAAATTTGAATTCTCAAAATTGAGACAACCTGTGCAAAATTCGATCCAAAATCATGGTTTTCTCTTTAAGATAGATGGTTTGAGATCAAATTTCAAAGGTAATGGGTTACACCATGTCTTGGCCTTAGTTTTTCATCCTTAAGATAACATTTTGGAAGGTTTATGTCTATTTTTCCTTTGCATTTCTTGCAAAAACGGGTTTTTCTTCCTTGACTATAGGTACTCATTTTTGGTAACCTTCAAGTCCTTTTTTTATTTTTCTTGATTGTTTGGTTTGTTTTTTATTTTCTTTCCACCCTAGGTTTTTTGCATTTTAAATTCCGCTCATTTTGAGCTATCTTAGGCCTAAATAAGAGCTATACTTAAAGAGATAGTGGGGAATTAAGTAATCTGCAGGTGGTGTTTTTAATCTTGACTGCAAGTCTTTATTCTTTGTTTAAAGACTTGCGATGTGGATTTAAAAGTCCACAAAGGCCTCTTAAGTCATGAAATACATGCTTTTTGTCAGTCATTGCATATATTTTTAGGTATCATTTACTTGCAATGTGGAATCACTCCACCATTACATATTTGCAAGGAAATATGTGAACTTTAATTAGATTTTAATGTATTGATGGGCTGTTTTAGGCTCATTGCATGCCTTCTCTTTAAACTTAAATTGCTTGTAAAGGTGTATGAGAAACTCGTCCTTGGAATAAAAGAGTGTTTTTAATAAACTTACACTTGCAAGTGGACGTTTTAAGCTTGTTTGCGAGTGCTATTTTTGTTTTATAGAAAACATGTTTTAATTTGCAATAATGTTTTAAAAGCATGCTATAATCAAAATGGCATGTTTTAATATGAGAAACATTATTTGCAAAGGATAATATAAAGCCCATTGTTGCTCTTTGTGAAGCATTTGTGACTTGCAAACATGTTCCAAAAGCCCGCTATTATTACCAAGTCAAGTTGTCATTGTTTTAATATAACATAGCAAATTGCAAATACAAAGGAAAAACCTATCAATGGCTATATGAAGGCAAGCTAGCAATTTTAGATGCAAACACATCTATAAACCCTGTGTGTGGCAAAAATAACTTGCAAGAGCAATTCAAAAGCTCATCTTCAAACTTTATTGCATTGGCATGCTTGCAATGAGTCTAAAAAGCTTGTCTACATGTTATGTTTTTAAAATAAAGCCTTTACTACTTGCAATAGCATTTAAAAAGCCTGTTGTTTTATTATTAAATGAAGTTGTTGTTGCATGTTTAAACATTTCCATTGCTTGCAAAGGCCAAAACAAAGCTCATTATTATTGCCAAAACAAAAAAGTTATTATTTTTAACATAAAATATACTTGCAAGAGCAATTCAAAAGCCCATTTTTAAGACAAGGCAACGTTTTTAAAACATTGCATATGTGTTTCAAGCCAAATAGCTTGTGCATATGGAGAATTCGAGTTGCAAAAGGCACATAAATGCTTGTTTTTATTAAAAACATTATTTTTAGATCATCAACTGTCTTGTGCAAGGCACACAAAAGCCCGTCGTTGCTTTTATTTAGTTTTTAGTAGTTTTTAAAGTGATTATAAAATCCCATCCACACATATATATAATCATTTTTATGAAGAAAATATTATTTTACTACTTGCAATGTAATTTAAAAAGATTGTCCATGATAGAAACAATTTGTTTTAAAGGGAAGCACATGTTTTAAACTTGCAACACTGGTTATAAAGCCCATCTAAGGCATTATATGCTTAGATTTTTAATAAAAACAAAACCACTCCTAGCACTTGCGTTGTGGTTGTAAAAACCCATCTAGGACTTTCCAATCAATTTTTATGAGGAAGAACTCATTTTTAGCTTGTGATGATGCATGCAAAACCCGTCTAGGGCATTGCAAGTGGTTTTTGGAGGAGAAGAACTCATTTCAAACTTGTAACAAGACTTCCAAAGTTTGTCCAAAGGCAAAGACAAATAAATCACAATTGATTTTCAGCTTGTTTTGATCTCTCTAAATTGTGTGCTTCCTCTATAGGCATCATTTTTTACATCCATTACAAGTTGGCTTGCAATCATCATCAAGGAAACCCATTTTTGGTGATGAACAAGTTCAAAGAGGTTGCTATTCTCAAGAAATTTGATTTTCTTTCATGTCCATTTGTCAAGGAGTTCTCATGGACTGAATATGTATTGATTGAAGGAGGATTTAGTCAAGTTTGGTTGCCTTTTTAGCCAAGATTTGAGGATCTTTTCCCAATTTGAACCAGCAAATATTTGGAGTTTTTCTTCAAAGCTCAAGAATATTTTTCTTCATATTTTCGTTCTCAGCAAGAGAAATAATTCAAGTTAAACAATACATGTTCTTCACCAAAATGATGCAAGTTGCAATGCAAGTTCTTCCCACAAAGAGAAAACTTCAAGAGTGCATATTTCCTCACTTGCAAACGGAGTTAAAAACCTCGTTTGTAAGTTTATCCTACCAAAAGAGCTAATTTTTTTCCCCTACTTGTAATTGGAATTAAAACCCCACTTGCAACTATTTTCAAAACACATTTGAAGTCTCTTTCCAATCTGCAAGCGAGCTTTAAAAATGCATTTACAGGCAACAAATTCCTTCCAAATGACTTGTAATGGGAATTAAAAACCCCACTTATGAGTAAAAATTCTTCCCACTTGTATATATATGCTGATGTATCTCATTTCTATACCAAACGCTTACATTTCATCCACCTATAATGCCCTAGAAAAACCTCAATTTTCAGCTTTTCTCCCACTTTAAAAGTTGATTTCATCTAGTTTCTTTCATTTCCAATTGTTCAAAGGTCTTCTTCTCATATCCTATTGTATTGTCTTAAAAGTTAGCACCCATTAATTTGGAAGCTCTAAGACCCTTTTAGGCCCCATTTTAGTGATCTCCTAGAACATGGATGCATTTATGCTTGATTTGTTGCTTTTTCCTCACTTTCTGCCCATTTTTTGTCTATTTCTTTTGCACCCCCAAGATCCTAGAGCATTTTTCGTGGATTGTGCCTCTTGGGGTACAAGTCAAAGTCGACCTATACTTAGAGTACAGGTTGATATCGACCTATACTTGAGGCATTTGTTTCACGGGAAATTGGGCCCATTTTGGGGTTTTTCATGTTTTCCCATCCAGAGCAGTTGGCCCTTTTGATTTTGATGTCCGGAGTCGGTATAAAAGGAGGCCTACTCACTTCATTTGATGAGCCACAAGTTTTATATGTAATCCCCACATGCCCAAAGAAATTCTTACTTTCATTTGTAAGCAATATATCAAGTCCAAGGTGAATTCAAGGAGTTTAAGCAAAGCAATAAAGGATTCATTGAAGGCATTCATTCCATTCAATCAAGCAAGCATTTCCTTCCATAGATATTTCTTCTTTCTTCAAGGAGATAGTGGAGTTGGCCATCAAGGGAGGAGATTTATATTCATCAACATTGTACAAACATTCAACCATATAAGCATATTCATATCCATGGTATATGATTTGGCACTTGTAGATCTATTGCATTTGTGAAGACATCCTACATTCTACATCAACATACAAGCATCCATACATCTTTGTGGGTAGTGGATTCAAATCCATCCATAAAATATTTAACAAGTGAGGTGAATATTTACAGTTAACTTGGTTTTACATACTTTTATTTCAATTCAAGAAAAAATCCTAAACAAGGCCTTGACAAGGGAATCCCCTTCCCCTAGAAAATTTCCATTTTTCTTGTGTGTAAGAGTAGATATGTAGGTTTTCAAGATCGGATTCGGTGAATCTAGGGTTACAGTTTTTGTTAGAGCCTCAGATCTCAATTTTTTTAGCAGTGTAGGTATAGGTCGACCTCGACTTGTACCCATGTGTGACATGTACTTCCAAGTCGACCTATACCTCCAAGTCAACCTATTCTTGGAACTTCTAGATTTTCATAGTTAATAAGTAGGAGATATTTTTCCACAACAAGTCAATTTGTGATATTGCTATCAGGATTCAACTATGTAGTTTTCGAGTCAAACTCATTGACCCACAATTCATGAGTAGTGGTTCACACGAACCCATCTCTCATGAGAATGAATGGAACACTTAGCACTCATTAGATGTAGGTGATGCTCACAGAGGTGAAGCACCGAGACTTCCCAAGAGGTCACCCATCCCAGTACTACTCTAGCTCGAGCGACTTAACTAAGAAGTTTCCTCCATGGTTAAACCCACTCTACTTGCATCCTCATTTGCAAAACCTTCACCAAGTGTTGTGCCTTATGAACCATTCATTGGAAAGCCCCTTAAGCTCATCAATTGATAAGCGGGAGATATTTTTCCACAGCAAGTCAAATTGTGATATTGCTATCAGGATTCAACTGTGTAGTTTTTGAGTCAAACTCATTGACCCATAATTCATGAGTAGTGGTTCACCCGAACCCATCTCTCATGAGAATGAATGGAACACCTAGCACTCATTGGATCTAGGTGATGCTCACAAAGGTGAAGCATCGGGACTTCCCAAAGGGGTCACCCATCCCAGTACTACTCCAGCTCGAGCGCACTTAACTATAGAGTTTCCTCCATGGTTAAACCCACTCTACTTGCATCCTCATTTGTAAAACCTTCACCAAGTGTTGTGCCTTATGAACCATTCATTAGAAAGCCCCTTAAGCTCATCAATTGATAGGAGATATTTTTCCACAACAAGTCAAATTGTGATATTGTTATCTCCTACTTATCAATTGATGAGCTTAAGGGGCTTTCTAATGAATGGTTCATAAGGCACAACACTTGGTGAAGGTTTTGGAAATGAGGATGCAAGTAGAGTGGGTTTAACCATGGAGGAAACTTCGTAGTTAAGCGTGCTCGAGCTAGAGTAGTATAGGGATGGGTGACCTCCCGGGAAGTCTCGGTGCTTCACCTCTGTGAGCATCACCTAGATCCAATGAGTGCTAAGTGTTCCATTCATTCTCATGAGAGATGGGTTCATGTGAACCACTACTCATGAATTATGGGTCAATGAGTTTGACTCAAAAACTACACAGTTGAATCCTAGTAGTAATATCACAATTTGACTTGATGTGGAAAAATATCTCCTACTTATCAATTGATGAGCTTAAGGGGATTTCTAATGAATGGTTCATAAGGCACAACACTTGGTGAAGGTTTTGCAAATGAGGATGCAAGTAGAGTGGGTTTAACCATGGAGGAAACTCTGTAGTTAAGCGTGCTCGAGCTAGAGTAGTACTGGGATGGGTGACCTCCCGGGAAGTCTTGGTGCTTCATCTCTGTGAGCATCACCTAGATCCAATGAGTGCTAAGTGTTCCATTCATTCTCATGAGAGATGGGTTTGTGTGAACCACTACTCATGAATTATGGGTCAATGAGTTTGACTCAAAAAATACACAGTTGAATCTTGATAGCAATATCACAAATTGACTTGCTGTGGAAAAATATCTCCTACTTATCAATTGTTGAGCTTAAGGGGCTTTCTAATGAATTGTTCATAAGGCACAACACTTGGTGAAGGTTTTGCAAATGAGGATGCAAGTAGCGTGGGTTTAACCATGGAGGAAACTCCATAGTTAAGCACACTCAAGCTGGAGTAGTACTGGGATGGGTGACCTCCTGGGAAGTCCCGGTGCTTCACCTCTATGAGCATCACCTAGATCCAATGAGTGCTAGGTGTTCCATTCATTCTCATGAGAGATGGGTTCATGTGAACCACTACTCATGAATTATGGGTCAATGAGTTTGACTCAAAAACTACACAGTTGAATCCTGATAGCAATATCACAATTTTCACAGTTAGCAGACTTCATCTTGCAGGTTCTGGATCTAGCAATTTCTGTTACAATCTTCTAGCTCATTGTTAGATCTAAACTTGTGACCTCTAATATCCCTCAAGGTGAGTCCAATTTCTTTTTTTAGAACTTACTTTGAGATATCAGATCTAGGACTTTTCATATGCTTGATTATTATACGCACTTCTACTTTATTTGCATTTCATTTAATCAAACAACTAGCTTTAGGCATTAATCAATCAACCAATTACAATAAAGATAAAGTACAACTTAATAGGAAAGAGATCCTTTAGATAGACACCTTTGAAATGACTTGATATTTTCATTAGCATCCCTACATCCACTTGGGTTGTGCTAATCTAATTTGAGTTCTCTTGAAGGTTATATTTGTGGATCCCTCTTTCTCTTTCCATAATGTGCATAAAAGAGTTGGTGAATTTAAATCACAACATTTAACCCCTTTCTTTTATGTTACACATATACGCATACTCTTCCAGATCTGTAAAGTTCTAGCTTGAAAGATCATGTTATGACTTTTTTGGTAACTAAAGAATGGCACGAGGCAAGAATGACCACATGATAGAACCATACAAGGGGTGAAGAAAACAACATGAGTGTAGGAGAGCATATAATGATTTCAAGATAGAGATGGAAAGAAACAAAGATGTTTTTCTAGTAACCACCATTATGATGCAAATTAATCAAGGATGCAGGTTTCTATTCTAGCTCGAGATGTTTTCACCGAACCTGAGCTTATCAATTGTGGATCATCCTATAATAGCATGAAGACCGACTAAGGATGATTTAGTAGAAGTCGTGTCTTGTTAGAAACTTAGTTTGTTTTCATCATGCATTTTGTAATTGACAAATTACATGTAATTGTGAACAAGTTGTAATTAAAGGGGAATTTTCACTTGTAAAGTGATTGCATGTAATCCAATTGCACATCAAGTTAGTTAGGACCTATAGTTTGAATAAGTCAACTATAGATGGTTATTTGTTGAATAAGTCTAGATTAGTTGGGTTTCTCCACCTTTTCTCTCTTAGACCCTCTCTTATAAATAGAGGGTGCTCATTATGATTTTCATCTTTTAGCAATGCAAGAAAACTCTGCCAGTTTGTATATGCACTCTAAGACTTTGAGCTTGGATGTATATTAAATTGCTTTCAATAAAAGAGGAAGACTGTTTTGAGACTTTTTGTCAATCCAAATTGTGATGTGATGACATTTTCTTGAGTTGATTGTGAGTTTTATGCTTTGTTCAAAAGGGATTTGAATTCAATCTTGCAGACTTTGAGCTGCATATTGTGTTTAGAGTTATAGATCAATTTGAGTTTTTGGAGACTTTCTTCTACAGAAAGAAAAATTGTTATAGTTGATAGTGGCTTCAAATACTTAAGGTTGAAAGACTTTTTTCTTCAGTGTTAAGTACTTTCATATAAAATTAGTGAATATTTAGTAAGAGACTTTGTGCCTTAATGTTTGTTCAGATTATTGAGTGTTCCACCAATATAAAGTAGATTTGTGTCTTTGCTGTTGTTCTTACATCAAATCCCGAGCCATCGATATTATCATAGAAATAGGCACTTTTTGTTAAGTTTTAGAGCTTTTCATAAGTTGTTTGCAAATCTTTCCTGAAAAAAAGAGGAATTGATTAAGAGAACCAACTTATTTTGTAATTTTCAGTTAAGTTTCTATTGAAGCAACCCACGGTAAGAAGGGAGCGTCCCCTATTGCTGGGAGGAGAGAGTAATCTCATGAGACATCGCCTAAAGTTACAGTTTTACAAGTTGTGGTCACAGTGACTTACAAAACTTTTAGCCAACAATTATTATAGAATTAATTTTAATTAATGTTTACCATGATAGAGTGGATTTTAATTGATGCACTCCTTTGAAATATCAATTTGAAAAATATATCGCCCCTAATGAATAAAGGCACCCATCTACTTTATGCTTAACCTTCAATTTCACCAACATGTTCAAAACCAACATATAAGCACTTAATGTTGTACACAATGAGTATGGTTTCTTTCAAGGTTTGTTTATTTTCACTCCATATAATTGGTCCACAGTCTTCCCTCCTAATCATAAGTTAAAGGTCTTTCACCTTGAGTATGACACTTTTGTCACTAAAAAAGGGCCTATCTTTTGGCTCAAGTTTGACACCTTTGTCACTCAAAAATGCCTAACTCTAGAGATTTGGAAGCCTACAACTTCGAGCACCAACAAGGTAAATATTGTGAATTTGTAAGGAGCATGCAACTAGTTTCTTGGAGTCCTAAGATGCATATGAAGGATTATAAGGGGAAAGATCACAAAGCAATGTAGTATGACTTCATCTATGTTGTGGAACAACTCTCTAGACCACATAATGAGACAAGTTAAGCATCCAGATTCTTGCAGGTTAGTGATACTAAACTACTCATTTGAGCTAGAATTCATTATTGGTTTTCTGAAGGATTTTAATTTTTTTAGAAAAGTTGTTAGTGAATTAGATAACTAATTGGTCACTTAATGTGATTTCCCCATTTTAGCACCTTCCTTAGTGTCAATGTTTCTAGCAGGATTGGCCTATTAAACATGTTCTCGTAGGAAAACAAATTGCATAGGGGACCCGTTCAAGGGGCTTATGGAGACGTATCAGGGCTTTGTGAGCCGGTTTGACCTGTTTGGGATAATCTCTTAGATTTTAGGAGGAATCCCTATTTTTAGGGATGGACCGAGAGTTGACCGAGACACACCAAGAGACCCTCAAGATCAGTCAGAAGACTTTTGGCACTTCTCCTATTTTTTAAGAGAGTTCCTAAATTTTAGTAGACTATAAGTTAGCTCGTAGTGGTTAGACAACATCAATAGATAGTTGCCATCAGACATAATTCGAATTGGAATCTAGATGTGCGAGTTATGAATAAATTGGAAATAATTTAATTATTTCCTAAGTTAGATGTTAATCAAGTAATAATAAAAGGTTATTATTAGAATCAATTTATAATATTTAATAAATTGTAATAAAAGGGGTTTATGGCACAACTCCCTACGCTGATAAAGTTAAGTTATAAATTAAAAGAGGGCCATTTTTTTTACGTTAATTTCATTTTAGTAAAATAAGTGATAACCCCACACAAAAATTTAATCAAATTTTTGATTAAATACTCTAAGTAAGTTTTATAGTCATTTTTTAAAAAAAATTTTAAAAAAAAATTGTTAAAGTTTTTATTTTATTTTTGTCTTAAATTAGTGTCTTTTGTTTAGGTTTCTTTTGTTTTTAATTAATTTTAATAAGTTTTTATTTAATTGGACCTTTTGAACCTCATTGTTTATTATACCCTTTGCATATACCATTACATTTCACTTTGTGTAATGTAATATGCAATCATGTCTGAAATCCTTGATTGTAGTTTGTTTTAGATCTATCATATTCCCAAATCATAATTTTTGAGATACATTACACATGTGGTGTTACATGTAATCTTAAGTTTAGTCACCTCCAAGATCTCCATACCCATTATATGCAAATCATGGATTTTCACATCAACTGCATGTTCAATTACATGTTGTCAAATATGCAATCTTAAGTGCAACTGGGTCCAAAAACTCTGATTTCACTTAAAACTTATGTTTTCCCCTTGTAGTAGGAACTTTTTGATCCAACTACAAGTTGAACTACACATGCAATCCTAAGTGCAGTTGGGTCCAAAAAATCTGATTTCACTTAATACTTTGTAAGTGAAAGATACCATTGATTATAGATTGTATTGTAATGGTAACATGTATTCTAAAATAAGAGAATAAGATGAATGTCATGCCTTGATTTAGCTTAGTGTAAATAGAAGTAGTTAAGTATTTTGTTGATTCTCCTACCAATAAGAAGGGGGGAGCCTTCCCCTATAATTAGGTGAGACTATCTCTTACACACTGTGATTGGAACCACTATTTTGCGATTGATCCTTAAGACTGTCAATTGCAAAATATCAACCCAAAAAAATTTGGTGACTCCATTGGGGACACAATACGCATTTGAAAGCCTCACACTTTCGTTTGAAGTATATCCATGTCCTATTCATTATATTTTATTTCTCTTAGTTTTTAAGCTATCACCAAGGTCATGTAAATGGCTACCCAAGGTCCTTGGGAAATGTTTTTGGTCTGTTGAATTTGAAAAACATGCTCTTCTCAATGGCTCACGAAAGAATTTTCCCAAGTTCTTCGGTGATGGATAGCAACATTTTGACAAACATATTGTTGTTTTTTACATTGCATGCAGTGTTCATGGTGTTGAGCATGAGGACATGTCTGTGAGGTTGTTTGTGGAAACTCTCCAAGATGTGGCTACTAACTGGTTTTACCATGTTGCACCATAAAATGTCACAAAATGGGCTACTCTCATAGCTAAGTTTGAAGAAAGGTTCAAGCCTCCTAAAGATGCTCATGCTTTGTTGGCTCAATTTACCCATTTGAAGAAGGCTTATTTCAATAGGTTGACACAGAACTCTAACTATTGCTCATCCTACAACTACGAATTTATAATATTTCTTCGTCAATGCTCAAGTACCTAAAGTAAGTTTTTTGTTAAGAAAAGAAGCCCCGACTATTCTTACAACTACAAAAACTTTGGAAATAGAAATCGAGGATGATCTTATTCTTGTCAAGTAGATAAGAATAAAAGAAAGTGGGTTTGAAGAAAGTTATTTTTCGTTGGATTAATTTTCTTCCATCAGAAAGATGGATCATGTGGTGCAAGGGTTGGCAAATGAGTTGGTTTCCTTAAAAAATCAAATAGCTTAAGTTAGGTTCGTTGCTCCTAGCAAGGATGTAAAAAGGAGGCTTATCTCAAATGTGCTTGTAGTTTTACTAGTGGGAATTGACATAAGTTAGTTTCATCACCAAAGAAGCTTGCTATTGAGGCACCATCAATGAAGGTAGTAATAAAGCATCCTAAATTCGAAAGTAGTGATCTTGTTATTCTCTTCCAGGAAAAGGAAGAAGACCGAGTTGGTGACTCTCAAGTCTAGTTTTTACATTCTCATAAAGTAATTGATAAAAAGTAGAAAGATGAAAATAATTCATCTAATGTTCAAATGAATGAAGATAATCATGTCATTAGATATAAAAAGATGGACATGTATGAAGGTCCCATTCAGGTTGAAAATAATGGATCTTTATTTCAAGGTCATGAACTTGAATGAGTGTTACATGAACATACTACCCCAAAGCTTGAGGACAACCTTGTCATAAATAATTTAGATTTTCTTAAGTCTAAATTTTGTGGACAATGTATTGAGGTATGCAGTGTGGTTGTATTTTCATTTGAATCACATGAAGGAAATCATTTTGATCAACTCTAGGTGATGGTGGTTGATAAATTAGTTTTTCAAGTTGCAGTTGTCAGCAAGAATTCAGTCTTTGTTCAAACAAGGAGATGTCCCATAAGACATCTTGCTTGGTTGGATACCAATGGAAAAAGAAAAGTTCCACAAGAACTTGAGCCTAAAGATACTTTTGAAGAAGCCAAAGAACCATGTTCAGCTCAACATAAGAAAATTGAATTCATGTACTCAAATAGGGGCATAAAAACACACGCTTCATTAGAAGAGGAAAGTGAATTCTTTCATCTCTTCCAATGAGTGTTATAAGAAATTTTAGTACTATTGCTCATGGTTCATCTATATAAAGTTCCATGTGAACATGCAAGGTACTGCAAGCTGCTAAAAAAAGATAGCTATTTTGTTGAGCCGATGAGTGGTTTTGTCTGAAAGGTTTCATTGTTGGATAGTTTTGGTTAGGTGGGTTTTCTCTTTTTAATAAGTGCATCTACACACATTTGCATTTTGTTTTAAGTAGTCTTTCTTTGTGTCAATCACATCACCCTTTTTGTTATTTTGTCATTTTTTGAATGCTTGGCTCTATAGCCCAATAGAATGGGAGAAGGCATTTAGAGAACTATATTCTACATCTCTTGTCATTTCCAAGGATGAACAAGAGATGTTTCCCAATCAGAGCCATTTGTTGTCGTTAATTTTGTTTTAGTGAAATTATCAATAACCCCACACAAAAATTTAATCGAATTTTCGATGAAATACTCTTAAGTATGTTTTATAATCATTTTCAAAAATAAAAATAATTTATTTTCGTTAATGTTTTTATTTTTAAGTCTTTTGTCTTAAATTAGTGTTTTTCATTTAGGTTTCTTTTATTTTTAATTAATTTTTATAGGTCTTTATTTAATCAAACGTTTTGAACCCCATTGCTTATTATTTTACATGCATACACACTATGAATTTCAAGAATTTTCATACCCTTTACATATACCACTACATGTCACTTTACATGCAATGTAATATGCAATCATGTCCAAAATCCTTGATTCTAGTTTGTTTCAAATCTACCATATTCCTAAATTGGGATTTTTGAGACCCATTACATGTAGTGTTGCATGTAGTCTTAAGTGTAATCACCTCCAAAATCTCCATACCCATTATATGCAAATCAAAGATTTCACACCAACTGCATGTTCAGTTACATGTAGTCAAACATGCAATCTTAAGTACAGTTGGGTCCAAAAACCCATATTTCACTTGAAACTTATGTTCTTCCCTTGTGGTAGGAACTTTTTGACCCAATTGCAAGTTGATCTGCACATGCAGTTACGCATGCAATCCTAAGTGTACTTGGGTCCCAAAACCCCGATTTCACTTAAAACTTATGTTTTTCGCTTGTAGTAGGAATTTTTTGGTCCAATTGCATAAACTTTTGCAAGTTGAACTACACTTGCACCTTCACTTGTAGTGCACTCCAAAATCCTTGAATTACACCTATGGCCCACAGAAAGAAACTTTTTCACTTCAGTCTTGTTTGAAGCCTAGTTTGCACACACGATCTATGACCAAGATTCAAAATCAAAGTATAAACTTCATGAAGAATGATATGGAACTAATGTCAACACATTATGATATTATGGTGTTTTGGTCTTTAATCTCAGTTCTATAGGTGGTCATCCAAAGTTAGAAGGGCCAACCATCACGCATGAGAAAAAGATGAAATTCAAGTTTCATAAATATTAGAATGCTTTCAAGACTAATTCCAAGCAGGTGGTAGCAGACCAATAAAAGGGATCGTGAACATTTTTCAGTCATGGATTAGAACGAAAATCAATGATTTATTGATGTCATGAAATACAAAGGTAAAAGTGTTATTTTCTACAATTTTTCCCACCCATGTACAAATTTGAAGATCCAAGCAATTGGCAATCTAGTGACAGGAAGGCCTCTTTGATAGAAGTTGATGTAATAGGAGTTGTGTCTTATCAGACACTTAGTTTAGTTTCCATCATGCATTTTTTATTTAGTTCTGACAAGTTACATATAAAGAAAAAAAATGCAATTGCATATGTAATGTCACATGTAAAGAAACAAATTGTAATTACACATAGTCTCACTACATGTAATCACATTACATAGGACTGTAATGTTGAATAAGTCAACAATAGGTAGTTCATTTTCCACTTTTTTCTCTCAGCCTCTCTTCTATAAATACAAGAGGGCTCATTGTAAATAATCATATTTTGGCAAGGCCATAAAACTCTACCAGTTTGTATATGCACTCTAAGACTTTGAACTTAGGTGTAAATTAAATTGTTTTCAATAAAAGAAGCAAGTTGTTTTGAGACTTTGTGCCAATCCAAACTATCATGTGATGACATTTCTAGAGTTGATTGTGAGTTTTTTGTTTTTGTTCAAGAGGGATTTGAACTCAATCTTGCAGATTTTGAGTTGCATTTGCGTTCAAAGTTATAATTTGGTTTCAGATTTGGTCTTGCAAACTTTGAGTTGCTTATCAAGTCTGAGATTAATATAGAAAGCTCAAGAAAGGAAATAGCTTGCAGACTTTGTGTTTCTTTTTTTACTTCATTTGTGCATGCAAGGTGAAATACATATCGAAGAATTTGAGTTGTGCATTTATTTCATTCTTGTTCTCATAATCTCATAAGGGGTCATTGAAAGATTGAGCTTTTGTGAACTCCTAAGTTACTAAAAGTTGTTGGTACATTGAAGATTATTCTTACATCTAATCTTCTATTTATCAAGATTATTGCTACAAGGAATACTTTGTAAGTAAAATACATCATTCATTAAAGATTGTATTGTAATGGTAACATCTATTCTAAAATAAGAGAATAGGATGAATGTCTCACCTTAATTTAGCTTAGCGTAAATAGAAGTAGTTAAGTGTTTTGATGATTCTAGTAGCAATAAGAAGGGGGGGTCTTCTCTTATAATTAGCAGAGACTATGTCTCACACAATGTGGCTAGAACCGTTGTTTTTCAATTGATCCTTAAAACTATCAATTGCAAAATATCCACCGAACACATTTTACCATAACAAACAAGGCCCCATTTGGATCGATCCTGGGTGAGAGATTTAATTAAAATAAAAAGTACATTTCATTGTTTATTAAAATAAAAAGGGAAACCCTAAAAAAAGTTTGATCCCTCTTGGAGAGAAAGAGAATGAAATAAATGAGGGAATTGGAGTTGATTTGGATTCATTCTTGGTTATTTTGAAAATACATTTTTGGAGGTGGAGCTTTGATGAAGAGCTTACAACCATATACATCCTTTAATGAGAACAAAATCTCTCAGAAGATTGAAGACTTACGGGTGTGAAAGACCATCTAAGGGTTTTCATTTGCATAGATTAGTTAGGTTTCGTTAGTGGGTGTCAATTTGTGTGAATTTTCTCTGTAGTATCAAATTGGATCAGAGAAGAGAAATTTTACATTGCAAGTCATAGCATAAACTGTGATTTCCATCAATATTTTTGTCTCTTTGAGGTAGTCATATGGCCTAGGGTTTCACCAGCAAGACTCAGTTTGGGTGTGGCAATAGTAGAGCATAGATCAGGCCCTACATCATCATTTGGAGGGCAGAAAATTATGGTTACCAGGTGCCAGGGTGATAACAACAATTCACAATAAAAAAACACAGTAGTCTCCAACCGTACATCAGCATTGAACATCCATCCACTTCATATTTGGAAGTCTAGTGTCTACAGTAGACCATCACAAGAAAAATAAAAAATATTTATCCTAATAGGTTGGCTCTTGGGCATTGAAAATGAGTAGGAAGTGCTATAATAATTGCATGTAATCATTCATATACCTGGTACGAATTGTAATAACTTATTTGTTGAAATAAATCAATTTTAATTTCTTTGTTGGTTGTTGGGAAAAATTGTCCATTGTACTTCAACTTCGCTATTATTTATTTGTTTATGCATTGCAATCATTATTTGTCAAAAAATACAAAAAAATAAAATTGACACAAAAAACCAGAAAACAAGCAAAAACCAAAAAAAATAGAACCTTGGCAAATTCACACTTAGCAGAAAATCCATATCATGGGGGGGCTTAATATAATGGTATCAGAGCACAAGTTCACCCTACAATCCTATTGGGTAGTGGAAGAATGTCTACAACAAATAAATATGTGTGTGAGTTAATGGAAAGATTGATTAATTTGATAAGGATCCAAATATAAAAAGGGGTTTGTAAAGATTTTTTGCCAGATCCAAACTTAAGGAAGAGACAAAAGGTAAGGAGATAAAATTATCCAGATAGAGCATGTCACAAGAACACAAATTAGCATTGACAGATTTTTTCTATTCTTGAGAGGGAACTTGATATATCTTCAGTTGTAGTTGACCTCAAGCACGAGGATGGTGACTTAGATAACTTGGATCTACAGTACACCATTGGAAGTGATGGTGAGGAAGCACAATATAGTTTGGATAATGATGGAGTCACTTATGACATGGATGATAATTCTAAATTATACTCTTACCATAGCAATCGTCCACAAAATCAGAGTTTGGGATCCTTTTATAACCCATTTTTTGAGATGGATGTTGAGGAGTCATATGACAACCCACTGTATGAGATAGGAGGTGAAATATCACTTAGTTCTAGCATTGCACATGTAAATGATAATATGGTATTGGTTTTGAGAGATGACTCTGACAATGGGTTGGAATGTGATTTCCAACTTGAGGGTGGTCCTATTTCACATCATGGGATGATTGGTTACTCTCCAGAGAGACCAACGGATGTGATATATGTAGATGAAGAGGTAGGCCCAAAGTGCATAGGGCATGTTATGACCTTTGGAAATGTGGTTTCTTCATGTGATGCATTGGTCCTTGGGGATTAATCTTGGTCTGGTGTCCATGTTCGGGATTCTCAACAAGAAGTAATGGAGGTGGTTAGGAGTCATAAGGGTGACGCTTGGAGATATAAGGATGAATTTTGCATTCCAAAGAGAAGTAATCAAACACTTGAATAGTTTACTCCTTGGCGTGTTGGAAATGGAATGTTTGTATTGGTTTCTATCATTTGGGCTTTTGTCCAATGGACTAAAGAGCACAAAGGAAGGTTGTGGCATTTTGGGACAGGTTGGTTACAAGGTGGCATTGTTGACTATGGAGTACCTTTGATAGTAATTGTTTGGACTAGGATTTCGTATTTACCTTCAACTCATGTTCCTAATGGTATTGTTAGGCGTTTATTTAGTCCAATCCATGGTCAACTGGTGCTTATGACAACTGGATAGTAATTAATGAAATGTTGGATGTTCCATTGTTATACATTATTAGTGCATTTATTCTAGCAACAATGATTATTGTACTTTACTATATTGACCATAATGTAGCATCTCATCTTGCTTAGAAAAGAGAATTTAATTTGAGAAAATTGTCATCATTCCATTATGATTTTCTCTTGTTGGGATTCTTGGATATCATGTGTGGTTTTGTAGGTACACCTCCTTCAAATGGTGTTATTCCTCAATCTCTGATGCATACAAAATGTTTAATTACTTTGAAGCACCAATTGGTCTATAATAGGTGGGTGATGACATCCAAGAAAAGCATTAAACAAAATTCAAGTTCAAGATAATTGTATGGCATCATGCAAAAAACTTATCAAAAAATGCAAACTCCACAGTTTATCAGCCACCTCCAGCCTTGGCTCTAAAGGAATGTCAACATACCACTCATCAGTTGGCTTCAAGTACTAGAAATCTAGATGCTCCAGTTAATGAATTAGTTTTTTATCCAAAGAAGGATGTTGATGAACTACTTTGTGTTGAGGTCAAAAAGTAATGTTTGAGTAAGTTGTTGCAAGCTATGATGGTAGGTGGTTGTATTGTTGCTATGCCCCCTCTTAAAATGATTCCTTTTCTAGTGCCTTGGGGTTACTTTGCATTCATGGTTGTAGAAAGTTCATCTAGAAATCAATTCTAGGAAAGAATACTCTTACTCCTTACCATGCGAAGTCGAAGATACAAGGTACTTCAACAATATCATGCTTCATTTGTTGAAACACCACTAGTTGATAGGCAACCTCATATGGATAGAGAGGTACTTGAGGTTGTTGATGGCTTTTCTCTAAGGAACCAAACAAATTCTAGTTTCTTGAGTTACAACAGCGATCATATTTTATTGCATCGCCATGAGATAGTAGTCATTTCACGTGAAGATGATGGTATTACAAAATATTCTAATATTGACGCTCGAGGGTTGTGTGTTAAAGATATATTTTGTGTTGTGGATTCATACTGCAAACATTTTGAAATTGTGTATCAGACCTTGGAAGATGTGAAAGGAACACAAGTTTTGAATGATGTGAGGGTTGTTACTAATAACAATTGAAATTCCATATCATGCTCATGAGTTGGGTCATGGAGTTGATAGGACATCTCAGTTGGTGAGCTACTTGAAGGCTCAGTTCAAATGTATGAGACAAGAAATGGCATATACATCCCTGAGGCAGAAAAGGATGGTGTGGGCCATAGTGATCTCAACTCAAATTGGAAGAAATCCCTTTGTAGTTTGGTCTCTTCGGATAGACGCCAAGTTATCTTAGTTCCTAGATCTAAGCTCTTCAAGAAAAGGACTGAACTGATGGACAACAACTCTCTAATTAGAACCGTTGGCGACCCTGATAAGGGGAGTGTGACAGCTCATGAGGGAAGTTCTTAATATGGTCTACAATGTTTGTCACCATATATTGGTTTTATGACAACATCATTTCTTCATTACAGTTGGAGAGGATATGTAGTATATGAAGGAAACATCATGGAACATATTGATGGTATTAGTATCTCATGTTTGTACCATTGGGTTGGAGCTCTCACATTGGTGGTTGATGGTCATTTTATACTACTCATTACAATGTTATTTAGGACAACAATTAGTTGGAGGATTTGGGAAGTTAGGGATCATCCACTTTTTGTTGGAGGTTGGGACAGTGTTGAGATTCCCTCTTCTTTCGACCTTGAGGGCACTACTTGCACTTTTTCGAGTGAGAGTTACAGTGGGACGAATGTTGTTCTAGTTTGTAATAGCGGTATGTGGTGGATAGATATGATCGATTATGTACTCATGGTGATCCTTCTTCACATCCATGAGAGCTTATTCCCATTTGGGGGGACATCTAGTATTGGCACACTCATGGAAGATGTTTGGTCGAGCACAATGAGAAGTGTTGATCATTGTTCTCGAGGTGTTGTCTTTGTCACTTGGAAATTAAGTGCAAGTATCATCCTTGCAACTGGTGACCATAGAGATATCTCTTGGTTGGTTGATTACATAGTCGTCTTGGTGATTGATCATCACTTGTAGGATGTTATGTTGGGTGATGATTGGGATTGTGCTATATGGCTAGGCAAAGTATTTGTCTAGGTGCCTAGGACCATGATAATAAGTGAGGTTGTTGGTGTGATCTCCTCTAAGATGCTTTGGTGGGAGACATTACATGTCATTGATTTTAGCCTTCTCGGGTATTACAATTTGGTTTTTGATGTTGATTACTTTTGGGAATTCTAGGAAGGGAGAGTGCAATTTTGGCACGATGGTTTTTCAAATTTGATCAAAGTGATGCAACATCAACACGGTGGATTCCTTTTGAGATTGTTGTGGGACCTTGAGATTATTCTTGATTTCAATTTGGATCAGTTTGTTGATTGAAAATAGTATTGGCATTGCTTGAGGACAAGTAATCTTTGGGGAGGACGGACTATAATGTCCCCATTTTGGCCTATTATACAAGTTCATGTAGGCTAGCAGATTGCATAGGGGGCCCATTCAAGGGGCTTATGAAGACATATCATGATTTTGTGAGCTAGCTTGACTAGTTTGGAACATTCTCCTAGACTTTAGGAGGAATCCCTATGTTTTAGGGATGGATGGGGAGTTGACTAGGACACACTAGGAGACCCCGGGATAAACCTGGAGACTTTTGGCATAATTCTTGTTTTTTATGAGAGCTAAATTTTTTAGAGACTGTCAATTAGCTCGCAATGGCCAAACAACATTAGTGGACAAATGTCATCAAACAGAATTCAGATTGGAGTCCAAATTAGCAAGTTATGAATAAATTGGAAATAATTTAATTATTCCCTAAATTAGATGTTAATAAAATAATAATAAAAGATAATTATTATTATCACTTTATAATATTTAATAAATTATAATAAAAGAGTTTATGGTACAACTCTCTAGGCAAATAAAGTTAAGTTATAACTTAAAAGATGGGCATTTTACCATGACAAACAAGGTGCCCATTTGGATCAATCCCTAGGTGAGGGATTTAATTAAAATAAGAACAATTTAATGTTTATTATAAAAAAAGGGAAACTCTAAGGGCCCGTTTGGTTGGGGAATTGAAAAATAATGCAAATCATGGTTATCTATACCCTGGTTATACAAACCCCGGTTATGCTTTTTTGGGACTGTTTGGTTGCCCTGGAAGATGGATTTGTAAATCCACATTCTCCGTTTGGTTGTCAAATTGAAAATAAGAATTCGAATTTATGAAATTCTCATTCTCTGTTTGGTTGAACATTTTCGAATTGGGATTAGAATGCAGGTCTCCATATTCTCTGTTTGGTTCTGCACTTTGAATTAGGATTTGAGTTTGGGTCTCCATCTTCTTCGTTTGGTTGTTCATTTCAAATTAGAATTGGAATATGACACCGATTTTTTATTTTTTATTTTTTTAAATTAATTTATGATTAGTCAGTTTTGATATATTTATTATATTTTATTGACCTATGTTAATTATATTTATTTATAAATAATTATATTTATTATTTATTATTATATTTAATTATATTTATTATATTTTGTTAATTTATTATATTTATTTCAATTTTAAATTTTAAAGTTAATTGAACTTGAATTTGTGTATTTAATCCATCATAAGAAATCAATACAATGAAAGTAACAAGATTGCATTGCTCGGTAATATAAAAAATTCTATCAGTTGGCTAAATCAATTGGAGAGTTATAAGATAAAGCTTGGCATACTTTTAGTGCTTTCCAATCTATTGATTTGAGAACCAATACAATGTCCAACATCAACCAATGCTCTTGGTAGTCTTCACAGGTGGGGTTGGTGTACTTTGTAATGTTCAAACATTATAATATTACTAAGGAAGACATATAATAGGATAAATGTATGGAGAAAATAAACTTTGAAACCCACAAGGTATTTTTGGGATTTAGGATTATGGAGCTTCAAGCCCTTATGTGGCCAAAGTATAGTAATGTTTGTGAAAAATATATAAAAACTTGTAGGAAAGGTAAAAGGTTGTGGCAAGGTAAAAATTATAAATGCCACATTATAAATCTAGAGAATTTTACTATGAAAGGGTCGTGCATCATACCCACTCCAATAATTTCTTTCAAGAACTTGCAACCTCATTACTTTCCTAGCAAGACTTGGTATGACACACGCAAGTGGTATAGGATAATGAGGACCTTTTATTTTACCTCATATGCCTTGTTTGTCTTTTCAAACTACTCCCAATAGTGATTGTGGAAGACCTACAGAGCTAGTCGTTGCAACTTTTAACATGAGAAGGGATAGTATTCTTGTAGAGAGTAAGAAGTACGTGAAGAGAAGGAACAATGCTAGTGTGGTGTGAAGTTTTTTTGTTGGCAAACCTATTAGCATTAGGGGTGGTACCCTATCCTAGTGGTGTCACATGTGGAAGGGAATTAGGATTTTAGGAGAAAATATCACAAGTCTAAAGCTCGACCTCATGTTAGTGGAAATGGTGTCATGTGGACTTGAATCAATATAGTGGAAGGAAGCAAGTTGGGTGTGGTTAATCAAGAAAATGATAATGGCGCATATGAGAAGAATGTGAATTCAAGTAGAGGTAAGAGGAAAGTCAATATCAAAGGGAAAGGGGAAGAATATTCAGAGTATTAGCGAATATTGTGACAAAAAATATATTTACCCTTAAATGGCTTACTCGTTTGAATTAATCACAGAACAAATTATTAAAATACATCAAATATAAATCAATCATTATAAATATCATCTTTAATTATCATATTAAACATATTTATTTTTTATTCACATTTATTTCATTTCAAAGATTCCAAACTACTAACCCATTGCTCATATCACATCAAAATATAAATAAGTTATCTAGTCCACATATATATCTATCTCCAAAAAATTATCAAACTAAGTAGTAAGATGATCAAACTAAATAGAATGATTGTTGCACAAAGAAGACGTCGTAAAAACAAGATTTTGGCTTTGGATGTAGCCTCCGCTTTTGCCATAGTTTTCTCTAGTCTTTTACAATTCTTGCACTCGTCATCTACAACAGGTCTGTGTGTACAATGTACTGATGATGTAGACAACGACAGGGTGTCATTGACCCATCAGAAGTAACCGCATCCAGCTCCATCCTACAATACAAATAAGTTAGTCTCGCTATAATGACTAATATTTATTATTTGTAAATATTTAAATATTGTGCATTTAACAACCTTATAGAAGTTTTTACATCCCCAAAATTTACGGCCTGGATTCTCCTCTGTCTGTGACTTCCTCAACACACAACGCAATCCATCACCGCAGTCACACATAGGAGCATTCCTCGTAGCCATCAACACTGTATCAAGCAAAAATTTGTTCATTCATATTAATTTTGTTTGCTATAACAACATGAATATATTATATGGGTACAAATTAATAAAGTTATGCAAAAAATATAATGACACAACTATAGCATCAGATATAACAATATCCATGAACTGGGTGGTGGTGTGAAAACACACCATTAAATAAAAAAGCACAAGTAGATCCACTGTCTACGCCCTTATGCCCCACATTCGATGATCAATCCTGCATCTCCAAAGTAAATATGATACAAAAACTAAAACCTGTTCATTTTTAAATGGAATACACCAAGGAGTACCATCAAAAATTTTGACTGTTTACAAACATGTACAGTAAACAATCATCAGATAGCTCATTTTTTTATCAACATATGTGGATATTTTTTGCATCGATATTTGAAATACCTTCTTGGTTCGATTGTGTAGATAGTTTTGGATCACACTCTGTGATTCATCATCGGGATTGCAAGAGAGTTTGAGACCAAAATGATTGCAATAGATCCAAATGGACTTTTCTTTCAGTTATTTTTATCTCTTCCATCCCCACGAAGGATCACAGAGTGTGACCGTAAAAAATCTACAAAATCAAATCTAGAAGCTATTTCAAACATATTTAATGTCAGCATATGTGTAGTCTCACTTTATCATGTGTAGTCTCAAAACTATCCATTTCTATTTCTGTACCTATCACATGGTTTCTTAAAATGAATAAAAAATGAAAAAAAATTGAAGATGATATAGAGCATTAAACAAAGTAGAATAATTTAACTTAATTTTGTAATGCGACAATAATAACAAGATGGTTAATACATACAAAATCATGAACAATACAATCGTCTACCAAAACACATCTATAAAATCATGTCTGAAGAACTAGAAATGGATGGTTAAGAGACTACATCTTAACAATACATTAAATGAAGCATTCATCATGCGGTACTCCTTCGTGTATTCCACTTAAAAACAAATGCAAGCTAATATGTCTAAAAGCACTCGAAATTCAAAAGACGAGAGAAACAAGGTTTCCTAAAACTGGAGAGAAGAATAAAAAAATGGAGAGAAAGACAAACACTGTATAAAATTAAGTATAAATTGACAAGCACACTCTGTGAAAGCCAACATAATCACTAGCAACACAAAATAATGGAGAGGAAAACGAGCACTACATAAAATGAAATATAAAATGACAAGCACACTCTATGAAAGCCAACATAATCACTACCAACACAAAGTAATGGAGAGGAAAACGAGCACTATATAAAATGAAGTATAAAATGACAAACACACTCTGTGAAAGCCAACATAACCACTAGCAACACACAATAATCTTGGCATGGATCCAAAGAATTAACACAATAAAAATACCGACAGGTACTTACTAGTGGCTCTAACATAAATATCCAATGCTTCCATTTCTCATAAAACTATATTTTGTAAGGTCATAATCGGGTTATCATCTTCATATTCCTGTCATCTTAATAATGGAGTTGAACAGCAATATCATATTCAGTATCATATTCAACTTATGATACTAAATATGATACTGCTTGTGATACTGAATATGATACTGCTTATGATAACCGGATTATGCCGCCCATAACCCGGTTATGGGGTGCAATTCCCTGTTTGAGAATGCTTTTACAAAATGAGAATGTGAATTTGCATGACCCCATTTCGCCGAAAACGTGGATTTCAGAATTCCACCTCAGGAGGTGGAATGACTTTCGAATCCACAGTTTTGTTGACAACTAAACAAGATTTAATCTTTCCGTCGGGTCCGGGCAACTCCACGTTTTTGGACTTCAAATCATTTTTAATCTTTCCGTCGGGTCCGCAAATAACCACGTTTTGATGCAGCCATTTCCACGGTTTGGAAACAGCGATTGCCGCGCATTCATGTTCGTCTGTGTGTTCGGCTTTGTCATCTTAATAATGGAGTTGAACAACAATATCATATTCAGTATCATATTCAACTTATGATACTTAATATGATACTAAATATGATACTGCTTGTGATACTGAATATGATACTGCTTATGATACTGAATATTCAGTATCATAAGCAGTATCATATTCAGCTTATGATACTGAATATGATACTACTTATGATACTGAATATGATACTGAATATTCAGTAGCATATTCAACAATCATATTCATGAACAGTAGTATCATATTCGGTATCATATTCAGCAATCATATTCATGAACAGCAGTAACATATTCATGAACAGCAGTAACATACGCATGAACAGCAGTAACATATTCTTAAGATGAAAGTGTCAGCCACAGTTATTAAGAGGAGTCTTATTGAAAGAGAGTAGGGTTATCTTAAGGCTTAAGAAGATCCTCTTAAGGTCTAGTGCTCAGATTTTAGATCTTGCATGGCTGTATATTGCACTCCTAATCAAATGATTTCCTGGCTCACATTCAAGAAAATTAGTTTGTTGACTATCAACCCAAACAAGGAAGATTTCATGATGCTTTAAGAGCAAAGTTAAAATATTGACACCTGAAAGTTCAGAAGCAGATATGGGTGGCAGGTAGACCTGTGATATTTAATTAACTATCAATAAATATAGATAAATAGGATTAGTTTATGAAGAAATGTGTATTGTTTATTTTCTATGGTTATCAATGTAAGTATGGTTGCTCAAAATAATTTTTGCTTTGGTTATTGGTGAGGAGAAATATTACAAAGAAAATGTGGTTACTATCGAAATGAAAAGGAAATAAAAATCACAAGAATGGACACAAAAGACCGAATGCATAACAAATTTACATTATTCCAAGTGTTATTTTTAGGTGTTAAAATATTGCGAGAGAATGACATTGAAGGTATGAAACGAGGAAGAAGAATGAACTACTAAGGGGATATCACTATCATAGGACATCTAGTTGTTGAAGAAAGAAATCACCTAAGGTGAGATCTAGAATTTACATGTTCAAAATTATTTTACTGGACAACTCATTGTATAAAGGAAATGGTGTTTGTTAGAGTGAAGTTGAATTTATGGAATTTTGTGTGATGTTTGATTCATATGTTTGAAAAAATAGAAGTTGATCCAACAAATGAAAGAGATTTCCACCCTTTTATATAGGAGTTCATAACTCTTTTGTATGTCATCTTAAAGGAAGCTATTGTAGTTTGTTAAGTTGCAATTTTTTATTTGAATGAAAAATTTGCTGATGCAAAACTGTCTTGAATGATAATATCAGAAGACCAAGGTACAATTGGAAATGAATCATAGTTCTGGTTTACTATTACAATTTGGCATAAGTCCAAAACAGCATGGTTATATGTGTAAGCCTCTTTGACAAATCTAGGGTGGACGTCCAATATCAAGTATGAGCATTTCAAGCCCTATAGTCAAAGTTGAACATAAGGAAGACATTCAAATGATGAGCTACAATGGAATCGAAATTAATAATATCATCCTGTAATAGTAATCAGAAGGTGTTTGTTGAATGTTTCTAACAATCAGAAGTTGCAGAAATCTCAATAAACAGAGGGTAGACATATAATCTTTCAGTCAATCTTAGAAATATCAGGTTTATTATTTTTCAAGCAATTTGATTTCAAACTTACTATTTCTAATGAGTCTATCTTATTGTCTTATTCCCCTGCCTGTGGTCAGAAGGTGGAACTGTCACAGTGCTTGGCCTTTGTATTCATAGTTGTAAAATACATAAGAAAGGAGCAGAATTTTGCAAAGCCAAAGTCACAGGTGCAAGGCATTGGATAGGCTCAGATGGACATCTATTAGCTCTTGTGTAACTTGTCTTTGTACTACTTGCAAATGGCTCTAATGACTCAAGTCAAAAGATTGGGGAAATTCATTGAAAGAGCTCACAAGTATACACCAAGTGATACTATATTTATCAACCAGATTGAAACTCACTAGATCTACCATACCTGTGACTCCAAGCTCCTTAAATCTCAGAATCAATGTTAAACCTGATTCTGATCACATGCACCTTGTACATGTTATAGCTGAAATTGCACCCATAGCAAAGTTTGGTGGGTTGGGTGATGTTGTTACTGGTCTTGCAAGAGCACGTCTAAACAGAGGACACAAGGTGGAGTTAATGCTTCCTTTCTATGAATGCATTAAGAAGGAACAGATAAATGATCTGACTCTTTCTGATACATACTCATCATAGCATAATGGAGGTTGGGAATATTGTGGTCTAGTTTCTGGAACGCCACTAATACTTATTGAACTGGCCAACCACCTTTTCAAAGGGCAATGTGTCTATGAGGGTTCATATGATGAGCTAGAGGATTTTTTTTTTTTTCAGTCGAGCATACCTGGAATTGATGCAGGTGATAGGCACTCAGCCGGACATCATCCTTATTCGTGAATGGCAGACTGGCAGATTATTTCTGCTTTACTAGGATATGTTCCACAACCTTTCTGATTAAGAAGCCAAGGATTGTTATAATAATACACAATGGGAGCAAAATGACAGGCAACGATTTGAGGTACTAGCAATAAAGAGGCAGTGAGAGTATATGAATGTTCATATGTAGAAGGATAGTTAGAAGGCTAGGTAAGAGCAGAAATGAAAACACAGATGGATAAATCATGTTTCAGTCAAGAAAACATATTCAAGGCAAGTGCAAGGAAATTATTGGGTGAAAAGAGTCGATTACATATGGCACCGGATGTGATCAGTTCACTGAAGTTGTAACTTTTTGGTTACATCATCTATTGATAAGTAGGAGATATTTTCCACAATAAGTCAAATTGTGATATTGCTATCAGGATTCAACTGTGTAGTTTTTGAGTCCAACTCATCCAACTCATGAAACATGGGTCAATGAGTTGGACTCAAAAACTACACAGTTGAATCCTGATAGCAATATCACTACATCATCTATGCTAGTAGCAATAGATCTCAACAAATATTACTATGTGTGGCAGAGCTCCTGCCATTTTATCTCAAGAGATGAAAATTTACAAGCATATGGTAGCAAATATTATGCAGTAAATAATAACAGTTGAGATCCCAAATAAAACAGTTACAGCCAAGTTGCCAAGCAAGGTTACTAAGGATGCAATATATACCAGAGTTTAGACCACGCGGGGTCACTAGTTCATGCTACTGAAGCAGAATATTCAATATAAGCATCTATGTATATTTATGCCTAAGAAATTCAAACTTTTTTTCACGAAAATTAACTCAGATTATGATTAGAAAGGCAACAGCATTTAAATTTTTTAATACCGTGGGGTCATGCCTAACAGTAATGCATAATATTTTTGTATTGTGTATTGTGTATTGTTCAGTCTTCAAACAAAGATTGGTATTTTGTTGTTCAGTCTTCAAATATTTGTCCTCAAATGAAAGTATTGACAAGTAGGAATTGATGACATCACATCTTTGACCATTCCTCATGCATCTGCAGATCGACAAATTCTATCTATCAACATCAACCGGTCCTCATCGGTGTCCATGGACAGAAACCCATTGAGGATGGTTGGCTTCTCCATCAAGATCTGGTAGAATGTGATCGCATCGCTGCTGCTCACCTGAGGCATGGCTTTCAAAGTTTTCCATGCTCCACCTAACACGACCTGTTCCTGAGAATGGTCGACTTTGACAACCTGAGGCACTTTAAGGCTCTCTGTTAAGGTCTGCATTGTCTCACAAATCATATCCAAGGAAGATGCCAAACTTGCCTTCCTCTTCCTTACCCTCCTCTGCGATGATCCCGTGCTCGGACATGATTGGGGAGTTGCAGTCTCATCATCCAGATCACGCTGAGTCTCAAAAGATGTGCCACACTGGGGCCCATCAACATCAACACTAGCATCATCATCATCATCATCATCTAACTGTGCAGGGCGGTTACAGTGCCCTTCCTCGGCCTCGCCAGCAGTTGTTGTGGCAGTCCCATCAGCGATGTCATTGCCAACAATTATGGCAAGGTCATTGTAGTATGGGAAAGATGTTCTTTTGAACATCCTAGCTGATCTGTACTCTCGAGACTACACAAACACCAAAAAATGTGCATTGGACTATCAGAACAACATGCACAACAAAAACCAAATTTGCATAGTTAAGAGAGCGGATATAAAAGTCATGAAAAGACAAATTTACCTCGAAAAGTTTGTCCCAGACCGAATCCGCTGCCTCCACAGTCTGCGTTACTTCGTTCCAACCGAAGCCGCTTTTGCTCCTCAAATCTCTCACAAGCTTGAATCCTTGCTTCCAAGTTTTCAGTTTGTTCTTGAATTGGTCTTTGCTTAGGTTCATAGTCAACTCCGCATTGAATTGCCTTTCAATGGCAGCCCACGCTTCTTTTTTGAAGCCACCTTCGCATTTTCTGCCAAGGTGGACTTGGTCAATGAGGAAATCGAGGAAAACCCTTTCCATACGTTTGGTCCAGATCATTTTCTTACTGGACGAAGGCTCTTCCAACATAATCGGGTCTTGAGCACTGCCATCAATGCTCATGAGTAGCTCGGTCATTGCCATGTAGTAGTCTGCACATGGCTATCAATGTCAGGAGATAAATACATACAAGGCATCATGTATACAAGGCATAGCATAAGGAAACCAAACAACATGCATCAAAAGGAAACCATACAACCATACATCCAAAGGAAAATCAGAATCATGTATACAAGGCATAGTATAAGGAAACCATACAACCATACATCAAAAGGAAAACATACAACCATACATCGAAAGGAAAATCAGAATCATGTATACAATGCATTGTCAGAATCAAGTATCCATCAAAAGCAAAACATACAACCATACATCAATATCTCTGCATATGTCATCAAAAGGAAACCATACAACCATACATCAAATATCAAAGGAAACCACTATACTGCACAATCATTAACCAACAAGAAAGTATAGCTATTCTCTATGTCTATAGTCTTCCCACATCCTACTCGCCAGGTCATCCCAGAACTGTGACCACTCATGTCTATCCTGTTGAGAGAAGCCATATGTCTGTAACATTGGCACATCGACCCCACCACAATCATGATCATCCTCCTCTTCCACTTCCACCTCAAGTATGCCATCCACTTCCGTGATGTAATTGTGAAGTATGCAACACGCCAAAACAATATAGGATTGTGTCATGATATCATAAGTCGTTGCATGTCTCAGGATTGGAAAACGTCGCTTCACAATACCGAAGGTGCGTTCTACTGCATTTCTGAGAGAGGCGTGTCGGTTGTTGAACAACTCCCTGGCATTTTGTATTGGGTTTTCTCTTGAAAATTCCTTCAAGTGGTACCGTGTAGATCGGTAAGGAGCGAGAAATCCAGGGGCATTTGGATATCCTGCATCCACTAGATAATATTTTCCTGCAGAGCGTTAGCAGAGTGTTAGGACTGAATACATAGTGTGCCCTTTAGTACATTAAACTATGATTTGGCTTACCGGGGGGGACCTCAAGTGGTTCTGCTCTAGTCAGAGTTGAACCTAGAACACGACTATCGGCAGCAGACCCTTCCCAGCCGGCAAGAACGTACTGGAACATGCAGTTAAAGGAAACTGCAGCGAGCACATTTTGCGACAGGTTCCTTTTTCTATCACGATATTTACTCTGCTTCTCAATCTCGACAGTGACAGGGATGTGTGTTCCATCTATAGCTCCAACACAGTCCTATCAAATATGGTGTATGGGAAAATGCAAAATCAGCCTCTGATATGGTGGGGAACACTGTACCAAACAACATAATCAAAAGACCAAACAATGCACCTTGAAGTACAGAACCATACGGGGGTTCCCAGTAATTTCAGGAGGAGTGCCCGGTCCAGGTGGTTTGAAGTAATCTCCATGAAGTGCTAAGATGCTAGTCAATACCTTGTGAAAGTACCTACCGACTGTCTCTCCGGAGTGCCCAAAGTTATGGGCAATCTTGCGGTTCCGAAGATTGTGCCCAAGAGTGTGGAGGAACATCACTAGTTGTTCATCTATTGTCAAGTGTCTGCTATCCTTCAATGTTCCTCTCTGCCTTAATATCATAGCTAGTTTAGAGAAGGCAACCCGACTCATCCGAATCTGATCATGACAATCAACTTCAGTAGAGTGAACAATCTCTCTATAAAATGAATTGCCTTTTCGGATTCTTTTCCCTCTGTTGCTACCTTCTTCAACTTGCAGTAGTTTGAGCACAACAACCAAGGCACAGAGACAAGAGATAATCCAGGTGTATGTGGTATTCCTAAGTATTTGTGCATACGCTTGTATACTATCGTCAGGATCCATCGGTGGCCTGAAACGTGGACAACATAAACGTTGTCAAACATGATTGTATATCAAGAAACGAAGTATGGGAGCAAGCAATAGTAAATGGAATACATCAAGGACTACCAACTGGTTAGGATCATAAGCCCATAAAGAACAATGCAAGAGTACATACCTATATAGATACAACGAGGACTAGCTATGTAGATGCAAGCATTGTGCATGATCATCTAATCTAAATTGCTATCATACATATATACATACAAGCATACATATATACATACATGTATACATACAGGCATACATACATACATACATGTATACATACGTACCGATGTCCTAGATGTGGTGGATAAAGATTGTAGCATTGAGAGTTTATTAAGGAAAATCGTCTTATATGTAAGACTCATATTTTCCTATCAAGCAAAACATAGAATAGCATAAAGTAGTTTGATATATCCTAATCAAGGAAATAAGGCTTTAAGAGCATATTGAAGTTATAGATGAGGTTCTCCTATGCAATGATTTGTACTTTGTTATATAGAGAAAATACAAGGAAGGAATAGATAGTAATGTACGATCATATTTTGTGTCAAGTTAATCTATGTCCCTAGGAAGGAATAGAAAAGACAATGCATATTTTGTGTCAAGTTAATCTATGTCCCTAGGAAGGAATAGATAGTAATGTACGATCATCCAATACTATGTTAGAGAGGACATAATGTAATCAGACGCACTAAATGAGGACATCTCACAGTGACTGTCCCTTGTGTAATTGCTACTTGAATGTATTGGTATTGAACCATGCAAATGCTTTTCTTCTTGATAATAGGCAATACATTCAAGTGACAATTACACAAGGGGCAGTCACTGTGAGATGTCCTCATTTGTGACAAGGACAATCACAAATAAGGACAGTCACTGTAACGACAACATGATAATGTATAGTCACTGTAAGATGGCCTTATTTGTGACTGTCCTTATAGTGACTGTACATTATCATGTTTTCTATACAGTGGTTGTCCTCATTTGTGACTATCCCTGTGAAAATGAGGACATCTCACAGCGCCCATCATTTCTGAATGAAGGGATGTCCTCATTTGAATAAATCCACGGTTATGTAATGTACAATCATCCAATACTATGTTAGAGAGGACATAATGTAATCAGACGCACTAAATAGAAAACGTCAAAGATTGCAATCCTTGAGTAGTGTTTCTAGAGGCCTCAGCTTCAGTAAAACCATGGTATCTACTAGCCTGCATATGGAAAATTCTGGCTACACTTTGTCAGAAGGTTCAGGCAATGACTTTGAATGGACACATCCAAAAAGAACCCGAATTTACATTATTACTCTGAATATGAAAACAACAAAAAGGTAAAGTAATTATACTCCCACAAACTTCAAAGTCAAGAATTCCTTGAAATTGGGATGAGGGGAAAAAACCTAAATTGGAAATGGCACTTTCCAAAACTCTAAACAAGTGATAAGTGTGTGTGAATACCAAAAGAAATAGGAGAAACTTCTCAATCAGAAATTGCAATTTTCAAATTCTCAGACCAAGAGATATGAGCATGAGCACACCTGAATGTTTTTAAATTTTATGTCACAGATTTTAGATATTTACAACTAAGCACAGGAACATAATAATGACAGAGACAGAAGTTAAATGATAATCAATTTTTAATTTTCCTATTTATGATTTTTAATAGTTCGAGTTCAACCAATTCAAGTTTCTAGCATACTAGGAGGTCAAGAACTTAGGCATTGTTAATCTCACGCACTTGTCAAAGATGGTCAACTAATTGATCTTGATGAGATGATCCTGAATTGGAAAAGATTGCAGCTGAGGAGAAGCCCTTATTTGATGAACATGACTTGGCCATGTTGAGCAAGGCTATCGATTATCATGATCACAGTCACATGGAGGAGAAGTGAGATTCAGGGGCATTGGCTTCCACTTCACATTCTGTAGTGTGCGAGCCTTAGAGGTTAATCATGTTTTCAACTTCTCTTTTGTACTCTAAGACCTATGTTGTAATGGCCCACGGGTACAGCATCCTTGACAGAAACTTTGATACTTATCAAGGAATTTGAGAGTAAGTGGCAACATTGAATCTTTATTTATCTATTAAGTTTGAGCTTTGAGCCTTTCCCTCGTTCTATACAATATATTCATCATGAAATAACAATGTACTCTTTGTTCCATGTTTTTTATGAGTATTTTAACATTTTTTTTGTTTCTGGGTTTTTCTGTGTTTCCTGCATTTAAACCCCTGTAATTGAATCCCATTTACAGTTTTAGTTTTCCATGTCAATGCCATGTAAATGGAATGCTACTCTGTTATATATTAATTAGATTCAAATATTTAGAATGATTAAATATTCTTTTTACAAATGTTGTAATGTCCATGTGTTCTCTTGTTCATGTTTTGGAATGTGTAAAGCATTGTGTTGTTTTTCAGCATCATAGCAGGCAACAGAGGGGTCAATGGAACAAAAAGAGTTTAAACAAACCCCTATAAATGGGCCAGATGTTTTAACCATGCTGTGGGGCATTGCCTGGAAACATGTCTGGTACTCGGCAGTATTTATAAAATTTACCCAGGCAAAACAGGCACAACAGTGTTCCCTACAGCTTCTTAGATTATTGATCATCATCCTTAGACAAGGATGAAAAGCATTGGAAATGAAAGATAGAATGGAAACCTGCTTTTTATTGACCTACTGTGTTCATTAAGTTTACTTCATTGTTCTTTATATATTTTGTTTGATTTCAAAATTACAACCATCAAATATAAAAGACTAACTAATTATTTTCCCATTTAAATACCCAGATTCAGAAAGTCAGAATACAAGTCCTGAAGTGATGATCTGGCTAATATATCATACAAAGAGTTGCGACCCTTTAGTAATGACATTTCTTTTCTTATTTAATCGTTGTAGTCAAGGCCCTCTTAGTTGATGTTGTTAAGGGCAGTGATTATCAGTTTATGATCACACATTACAAGGTCCGACTAAGGTTTATAAGCCTTTTCAACTTCAGGCTAGTCATATTGGGCCAAAATCTAATCTTCGGCAGTTTCAAACTCTTCAGCAAGGACTCGCATGTACCAGAATTATATGTATTTGCTCAATCATATACTGAGAGCATAGAGCTTATTCCCGAGAAATATAAAAGCAAAAACTCACACAAGAGAATGTCTCCTCTACCCCCAAAGGTTGCCCCCACATGCAGAAATCAATGGTGGTTAAGGATGCATCAAGAGTAGGAGTGCTCTCTGTCGCAGGAGGATAGCCATGGTTCTCTGTAATTAGAATTGCCCACTTGTATGAAAAATCAGACCTGTGTTGCGTCTATCGGACATCATATATTATCTTGTTTATTTATCACGGCAGGGGCATGACATTATCCAATGTCCAGCAATACAACAAGACAATTCATTCCTATATAGAACAGTCACTGTTTGAAGTATGTTTGGGATATACACTGACTAGTCCACTCAACACTGCACTTGAGGAGTAAGGTGACCAAGGAGGATTGGATTCAACACTGACAAAAGCAACCGTTAAGAGGATCTGTGCAATTTGAACTCAAGGTGAAGATACAACTGGAGAAGACTTGATTGAAATACAAGAAGAGAAATGCTCAGCATCATGTAGAGTGTGGCCTCAAAGTCAGAGACTAACTCTGGTTGCCCCTAGGTAAAGAATGGATGCAAGGACAAAGCTAAGAAAACATACCCTTAAGAAAACGTTATGAAAATATCAGACTCAGAAAATATATTTAAATACCCAGTACATTTGTCTCGAGCTTCAGAAAATGGAAAACAAGTCTGATATTTTCATATCTGGTGCTGAAACACTGCAAACCCTAGCGTCGAACACTGCAGCACAAAGCCGAACACACAGACGAACACGAATGTGCGGCAATCGCTGTTTCCAAACCGTGGAAATGGCTGCATCAAAACGTGGTTATTTGCGGACCCGACGGAAAGATTAAAAATGATTTGAAGTCCAAAAACGTGGAGTTGCCCGGACCCGACGGAAAGATTAAATCTTGTTTAGTTGTCAACAAAACCGTGGATTCGAAAGTCATTCCACCTCCTAAGGTGGAATTTCGAAATCCACGTTTTCAGCGAAATGGGGTCACGCAAATTCACATTCTCATTTTGTAAAAGCATTCTCAAACAGGGAATTGCACCCCATAACCGGGTTATGGGCGGCATAATCCGGTTATGGGGTGCAACCAAACGGGCCCTAAAAGAAGTTTGATCTATCTTGGAGGGAAAGAGAATGAAGGAGAGAATTGGAGTTGATTTGGATTAATTTCAGGTTATTTTGAAAACACATTTTTGGAGGTGGAACTTTGATGAAAGACTTACAGCCATATACATCTCAGAAGATTAAAGACCTACAGACGTGAGAGACCATCTAAGGGTTTTCATTTGCACAGATCGGTCAGGTTTCTTTAGTGGGTGTCAATTTGTGTGAAGTTTCTCAGTGGTATCAGATTGGATCAGAGAAATTTCAAATTGCAGATCAGAGCATAAACTGTGATTTCCATCAATCTTTTGGTCTCAGGCAATCGTACGGCCTAGGGTTTAACCAGCATGACTCAATTTGGGCGTGGGCTGTGTAGGCAGTGGTAGAGCATAGTCAGACCCTACGTCATCATTTGGAAGGCAGAAAATTGTGGTTACCAGGTGGTTGAAAGATAACAGCAGTTCAAAGTGAAAAAACACAGTAGTCTCCAGCCGTACATCAGCATTGGACATCCTTTCCATTTCAAATCTGGACGTCTAGTGTCTGCAGCAGATCATCACAGACAAAATGAGTCATATTTATACTAACAGGTCAGCATTTGGGGGTTGAAAATGAGTAGGAAGTGCTGTCACAATTGCATGTAATCATTCATATACCTGATACGAACTGTAGCAGCTTATTTGTTGAAATAAAACAGTTTTACTTCCTTTGCTGGGTGTTGAGAAAAATTGTCTATTGTATTTCAACTTCAGTATTGTTTATTTGTTTATGCATTGCAATCATTATTTGTCCAAAAAAAAGAGAGAAAAAAGCACAAAAAATAGAAAACAAGCAAAAACCAAAAAAATCAGAACCTTGCCAAAATTCAGACTTGGCAGAAAATCCATATCCGTGGGGCCTTACTACACCTAACGGGGTCAGGTTTTATATATGTTATAGACAGTTTGTATTTGGCATTTTGTAACTATGTTATCTAATATCAAAATAGTTTCAGATTTGTCAGAAAAATCGTTGTCCTATTGACTAATTTGAGACCCCTTTTACAATTGTAATAGAAGCACAACAGAATTGTTGGCAACTGAAACCTTCATTGCAGCTTGTGGATACAATGACACCCACAGTCCAGATCTCACTTCCAAGGAGTGTCTACTGCCCAGAGGCCCAAATTATACATCTCTCTACTTAAAGATAATATGAATTCATGTTATTTCCAGGTTTTTCAAATTTAGTTTAATATTACTGAAGAACTATTAGTAACATTCAAAATTAAATCAAATATCACTCAACTTCGCTAGAGGAGCTGCATAAAAATAACCATTTTTTTAATTGAATAGTGCATTCTATTTCTCATATATAAAATACATTGCTAACCATACCAATTCTTTAATTCTTCAATGTCAACTTAGAAATTGTGAAATAAGGAAATTGTGCAGCCTTATGGTCATATCTTTTTCGTTGATGTTAAAATATATAGGAATCAAGAAAATTCAAATGAGCGAATTCCAGTTTTTTACTATACTCCAGGCAGGTGATGATTTTAATGATTCATTGATTTCACTTTTACTGTTTACAAAGGTGAGAACAATGTGAAACTGGAGAGGGAAAGGACTTTTCACCTTTCAATCTTTAAAATGCCTGCTAACTCTATCCCAATCCAAAGTCAAATCAGGGGTTGCCCACCCTGGTTCTTGCTAATTCAGTATAAACACCAGTAATGTCTGATCAAATGGATATCAAAATGGTAAAGGTTACAGGGTCTCGTGGAGATATTCTTGGAAAACTTGAAATCTCCATCTATCATGTATTTCTAATATGGTCAGTAAAATGGAAACTAAGTGGGTATTAAGGTAAGCAATGCAAGGACACCTCCAGTTAGAAACTTAGGAGTTATGAAGGGGTAAAAGTTGTAGTTTTGAGGAAAATGCAGCATAGGGACTTTTATTATGTATCTCTGGAACTCTAGGGAATATGCTCGAGTTGAAGGAAAAGTAAGTTAATTTACAATTTGTTGAAGCAATGAAGTATTACAATGATTTAGAGAAAAATTGTATTGATGTAACTCATTTGAAGAATCAATACGAGTCTTGAATCTTTTTGGGCGTGGAGTTTTTTCTCGCAAGAGTTTTTCCACATAAATCTTGAGTTATGGTTTGTAATTTGCACTACAACTGTAATCTATTCCCATCTATGATTTTCTGCTATTCGTTTATTTGAATGCATAAAATTACCTACATATTTTCTCTGCTATTTCTGTGTATGCATGGAGGCATATTTTTTATCGGCTGAAATTATCATGTGCATGGAGACATTATACATACTGCATGACATACGGTTAAGTGTAACAGCGAGCTAAAAATTTAAGAGACAGACAGATAGAACACTGGATAGAATCTCACCTATTTATAGAAATGAATTATCAAAGTATCCAGATAACATGATAACACCACCGTGGTGAGATTAACAACAAAAGCAAATACAAGTTTGCAAATGATAGTTTACTCTATTTCAGAGGTTGTAGCTCCAAGAATCCTGGTTGGCAGGATAACCAATTTAATAATCTTTGTGCTTGGGTGAATGAGATGTCTGACATTGAAGAAGTGCATTTAAAAGCAAGCTAATTATATAACATAAAAACAACATATGCCCATGACAAGCTTATTCTCGCAGGTAAGGTATAATGCTAACAGCAGATTTGTCTAATTCCCTCATGTCATATTCTAATTAGGGCATGCTACAAAATTGAATTCCAAAACCTTTTTCAATTTGGAAAAAAAAAGTTTTCCCACAAATCCACAGAAACCACGCACTTAAGGGGTACATTTGCAGGTCTAGATGATAAAGACCACAAAACATAGACAAACAGTCGTGTGAAATTCTGAAGGCGATAACATCATACAGGGTCTTTTAAAACAAGCATTACCTCCCCTCTTACAGAGAAGGACATAACTCAGGCCATTGCCTCTGAAATTAACAAAACATGGTGGTATACCCAAAATATTCTTTGCGTACCCAAGATTCCTAAACCTTGCCCAGCTGGATGACACAATTGAAACCATTTTCATAGGCTACTGTTTAAGGCTAATAGTTTGTATGGTCTTATAGATTTATTAGTTCTCCACTGCTGTTACATCTGTAGAAGGCCTCAAGGATTCTGAGTCCACTGTTTCAGAGTGGCTTTGCAAATACTGGTATGATAACTAGAGATTCCCATGTAGAAAGCAGAGCATGTTTAGCAATTGTTCGCATATGGTTTACCATTTCTCACCCAGTTCAGAGAATATTCATATTGAAAAAATTCTTTTCATTCAAGCTTCAAAATTAAAAAGCTATGCCACCTGAGTATATTTATATAACTTCAACTTGTTGCTAATCACCTTACACTGGTTACAATAGATTCGTAACAGATTCTATAATCTATGCGGCCATGTAATGCCACAATATTCACATTTGGCAAAAGCATGAACAATAGATGTCAGGGCATTCCTCAAAAAGAATTGAACAAGAGAGACTAGATCATAGTACACGCCTAGACTGCACATCAATATGCAAATACAAAACCACTGCGATAGACCGAGGTTACTCAACCGACCAAGAAAACAAAGTATGAAAGACAGTGCACCAGGATTCCCACACAAGAACTCTAAGATGCGCATGAAAATCTGAATAAAGACATTAATCCCGGATATTCTTACTTCCTTTTTCCTTCAACATCTGACAGAAAATCATCATCATCATCATCCACAACAGAGACTTCCAACCGTGCAGACGCCTGCTTTACCCACTTCACCAATTCCTCAGCATCTCGATTGACCTTGTGCTCCTCCTGCATGGCTTTCTTGAGTTCCTTCCTTTGGTTCTTCAGCGAGAAAGTTGTCAAATCTGTCAACAACTCCTCATTGGAAAGACAATCCAATTCATCCTGCGAACTGCTCTTATACTTATCCTTCACCCCATTTCCTTTAGACACAAATGAACTTTTATCAAAAGAAGATGAACTTTTATCAAAAGACATAAGGTGGGATTTTTGCCCTGAACCAAACCTCGAGCTATCAGAACGCCGTGATTTTTTAGGGCCAAGGGATTTGAACAGCTTTGTGGGTGACCCACAAAAGCATGACTTGGGAGGAGGAGGAGAAACAGATCTCGACCTGTGGGAGGGCGAGGCCATGAAATTCCTTGAAGAATTGCGCTCACTAGGGCTCCAATTCGAACCACCCTGTGCTGTGGAGTTGGACTCACTGGAACAAGAATCGTGATGTTTTTGGGTATCTAAGCAAGGTGCAGGAGGTTGCAGGTTCGAGTCTCGTGCCTTGAGTTTCGCATACCTGGCTTCCAGTTCTGGGTCGAGCCCACACGCTGTTCCCACTGGATGGGTAGTAATTCTGAGAACTTCCTCGTCAATGATTTGAGAGAGGAGCTCTTCCACTGCACTTTCGTCCACATCTGAAGATGAAATTGAAGGAGACAAATGAAATTGAAAATGCTCCATTTGCCTCAACTTCCCTGTTGCTTCGTCACCATTGACTTCTGCGATTGTTTCGTGGTAGGTGCTTCACATGTTACATATGATTTCTCCAACTCTCTGTTCTCTTGCGTTTGTTGGATTCTCAAACTTCATTTTCTCCACGTCGGCTCCATCTCTGTAAGTTAGTGACCGTTTGACTAACTACACGCTCTCAAGAAAATGTGGTTCCCACTATTGAAAATATTGTGTTAAAGGGTTAAAATCTGATGTGTCGCAGTGGGGTCCCGCGCCTCCCTTAAGATTCTCTTCATACGCATGCTATCCGTTATGATAATTTATTCCTCCTATGCTCTCATTTTTATTCGCTTTGGACCCTCCTCAAAATTAGGGATATGCAATTAAATACTTATGATTTAGTCAAAGTATCACTGTATTTTGTGGACATTTTTGTCTCAAGTACCTTGTTCTTATGGGAAATCTTCTTTCTTTTTAGGGAAACAAATACACTCCATATTAATTTAGTGTTTAATTGATGATAAAATTTTTTTTTAAAGTAGCTGTACTTTATCTAAGATTGATGGTTGAAAATAAAAGGATTTTTATAATGGTTTGGTCATTTTATTTGATATTTTCTTTGTTTTTCTTTTTAGATCGATTGATGTGTAGTAATTGTTGTGACACAAATCTAATATTTCAATAATAAAAGATTATAACGCTCAAATAATATATGATCATTGAAAGATTCATTTGGTATTTGGACAAATTTGCAATATAGTCCTCCTAGTCTAGTTATGTTGTCTACACAAGTTGAGTTCATAAACTTGTTCACCTTTGGATGCCTTCTTGTTTGAAAATCTGGCAGTGTTGAGAAACATCTTTATGGACTTGTAGGGAAAGAAATGTCATTTTCTTCTTTAATAATAATCAATGCCTCTTTTCTCAATGAATAGGATTGCAATGCATGCTAAGCAAATGCAAGTTGTCGATAATGACAATGTATTATTCATTGATGTGATAATAAAGAAAGATCCAATGCAATGTTAATGTGTTTGGTATGATATGTTGGCATATGATGATCCAATTATGTGATGTCCTACTAATGAACCAAGGCATGTCTTTTAATGCAAGCTCCCAAGTGCTTAATTAGATGGACTTGGTATGTATGATGATGGGTAATATCAAATTACTTAAAAAAGGTCCACTCAAAAAAGTAGGAAAAGAAGTTTGAAAAAAATGAGGAAAAGGTATTAATGGTGGACATGTTTGGAAACATATGTGTGTCCATATGGTTTAGTCCAAGGAAGAGAGATCCTAAGGGGAAAGACTGGTCTTCTTTCTAACACAATGGGTAGAAGATGTGGGTGATACATTTAGGGTTGAGTTCAATTTATCTAAAGAACAAGATAAAATGAACAATAGAAAAATGTATTTATGAAAATTTTGAATTTTAATATAAAACTAGATGCCAAAGGGTGAGGTACACACTTTTAATTTATAAACTAGGATGGATATTTTATGCCCTTGTTGGTTAGTTATAAATTAAAGAAGAATTGAAGTGTTGCAATGGTCTGAGCATTCATAAAAATAACTAAATATCATGAAATGTTATTTAGAAAATAAAATAATGGAAGACACATGGATTGGCCTCGAGAAACCCAAATTCTAAGAGAATTTTTTTTTAGCAAGATGGAGGTTATTGGTCTTCTAATCCACTATCTCCAAATTATTTAAATATAGGCCTCTTATGCATACAATAAGCAAGAACAATCAATGTTATGCTCCCAAGATTATTTGCTAATCTCTCATACTTTTCATCCAACACTCTAATTCAACCTCATTCGTGTCTTTAAATAGGAAGATATGTCAGATGTGAAGAGTCATGTTTGGGCATGGGGACTCATGAAACAAGGAGATTCAATATGGTACTTTTCATATTCTATTGGGAAGAGATAACGTGGATCGCTCAGCTCCTACTAGATTAGTATTCCAAAATTAATCACCACCAACATGGAGTCATATTGTGAGATGAAATCTCTATTACACTAAATTTGGGCCTCTAAAAAATATTAGGGATGACTTCCTTAGTGGATGACATGACTACCATTAAACCTTGAACCATTCTAACCAAGATTTTAATATGCATCTCCAATTGTTGGAAGTCATCTTAAGTGTCATGGTGTTTGAACTAGTAGAAATAGTTTTACTAATTTTCCTTCTCTCAAGGAAAATGATCTTGGCACATTCATTAAGCATCATCCTTACATAAAGATTATTGAGAAAATCAATAATCAAATATAGTGAAAGTCTAGGAATTAAGTGTAAAAACATAATTGATTGAACATGTGATTATCCATTTAAAGTTGAAATAGAACTTGGAGAAGTATGTGATCAACAATATCATCAATAAAAATGGCATTTACATAACATGAAACTCATAACACCATATGCATATAGAGAAAGACTTTTAAGAAAAAAGCCATCACTAAAGAGACCACAAACTATATTAACCACAATAATAATAATATGTATCGGTACATCAACTCCAACTCTCTAGTCCAATGACATTTCAATAGCATAACAATACAACACTTATGAAATATTGAGAAATAACTATCCAAGACATCCAATTTATAGAGAATTAAAGAGGAAATATTATAAATGGTTTCTTAAAACCAACAACCATCAAGACCCATGGTATGGAAAAAATTCAATGCATCTCATTACCAATCATTTAATGTTATATGAATAGCAACCAATAAGCATCTTTGACTTATTGCATCATAGGCACACTTTCCCAAAAATAGTACTCTAAAATGAATATCACAACTCATGAGGGACCCACACAAAACTAAGAAGGAATTTAGGATTATAGTTAGGGTAATAGTTTACATCATGGTTAGTATTATGTTTATGGTTAGGAGTTTGATTAGGGTTAGGGTTAAGGGTACAATTAGGATTTGTTGAGATGTTGGCATTGTTGACAAAAACCATGTACCAATTTACCGGTGGTTGTGCTCTGGTATTGTGCAGATTTGTTATGTTTTATGTGACATACTACAGTAGTGAATTATGTGGATTGGATGTCCCTACCGTGGTAATAATAATATATCTTTTTGGTACATCTATATTATTTAGTGAATGTAGTAATGTGAACTTTTGGATGGATATCATTAATTGTTGTGTTTTAGAGTTGTTACGGGTATCTCTGCTACCTGGACATTCATGCAGCATATCAAAATTCTTGGTATGACAGTCATATTTTGTTTTGGACATGTTCTATCTGGTGCTATCCATTGGTTGGTTCAAAAAATCTATAGATCAAGAATTGGTCTTGGTTGTGGCATTCCCATCAACCCCATAATATACTTATCTTTTGGTGATTATATTGTGTAACGTGATCTCATGTGTGACCGATCTTTGGGTCCTACGGTAGCATGCTATGAAGTTCTCATATGTGCGACCTATCCTTTAGTTCTGATGCTAGAATGTTGAACTATATTGAAATATCTTTTTGTATTCAAGTCGACATGTTTTGTTGCTAAGCCGACATATGTATTTGTTTCTTGGATATTTATATATATATATATATAGAACATCTATTCAGATTCGAATGTATTAAAGTGTGAGTATGCTAAAGGTGGTATGATGAGAGCAAGATTATGTGAATGAATATTCGGTGTTGAACGGTTTGAGAAGAAATAAGAAGTGTGAAGGGAAATAGTGAAGGCAAAAGATAGTAATAGAAAGGAGTATTCGGTGTTGCAGAAGGTTGGCAGAAGATCTCTAACCGGATCTATTGCAATCGGTTACTGATGTGCTACTAGATGGAACTATTTCATGTATATACATATGCAACTTTATCAGTTCTCTTTTTTTTTGTAAGACCCTTTTCTAATATTTTTTGTGTATTGGGGTAGTTAGCCCAATCGACAGTGAGCTTACCTATAGTGAGAAAACTGGTAGTGAGCCCTTGTAAAAATCACCTTAATAAGTGTCACCTTAATTGGTGGTTTATTCATGAGAATAATTTTCTTTGTGGTTTTTTTCCATCTTGGGCGTCCACCTTAATACTAGTGTTATGGTGTTTTCTATTTGTATATTTTCAAGTTCTTAACTGCTTTAACTATTTGAATGGTTTAAGTTTGCACTAGATTAATTTAAGTTTGTGGAAAGTGTTTTGGAATAATTGATTCACCCCTTCTTAGTTATTCAGCTTGTTCAACAAGATTATGGTTAGGGTAAGGGTTTACATCATGGTTAGTATTGTGGCCAGGACAATTTTTTTTATTAGGGACGAGGTTTAGGTTTAAGATTAAAGTAGGATTTAGGGTTTAAAATAAGGATTATCGTTAGGGTTAGGATTTATATTACGATTAGTATTATGGTTAGGTCTAGGGTTTTTATTACGGTTAGTGTTAATAAGGGTTTAAGTTTATGTTTGGCTTAGAATTAGGGTTGTGTTTAGGCTTTGGGTTATGATCTTATAAATAATATTAGGATTAGGATTAGGGTTAGTGTATAATATTTTGATTAGGTTTTAAGTTTAGGGTTAAGATTAGGGTTTGGAGTCAAGATTTACATCATGATTAGTATTATGGTTAGGGTTTTGATTAGGGTTAGAATTTAGGATTAGGATTAGGGTATGGGTTATGATTATGGTTAGAGTAATTACATCATGGTTAGTATCATGGTTAGGGATAGGGTTTGGAGTTAGGATTACAATTAGTATTAGGGTTTAGGATTAGGATTAGAGTTTTATATTTGGGTTATGATCTTTCTTAGGATTAGGACCATGGTCAAGGTAAGGGTTTAGTGTTTGGATTGAGGTTTAGGGTTAGGTTTAGGATTAGGGTTTAAGGTTTAGGATTAGGATTAGGGTTTGGGGTTTGGGGTTAGGATTATGGTTAGGGTAAGGGTTTACATCATATATATAATTATGGATAGGTTAGGGTTTTGATGAGGGTTAGGGTTAAATTTAGGGTTTGGTTTAGGATTATGGTTAAGGTAGGGAATTACATCACAATTAGTATAATGGTTAGGGTTTTGATTAGGGTTGGGACTTAGGGTTATAATTAGGATAAGGGTTTAAGGTTATGATGAGGATTGGTGTTTAGGGTTTAGGATTAGGAATATTATTACGACGAGTAAGGATTTGCATCATGGTTAGTATCATGTTTTGAATTAGTGCTTTGATTAGGGTCAGGATAAGGGTTTAGGCTTATGCCATGGTTATGGTTATGTTTAGGGTTTGAGTTATGATCTTGTTTAAGATTAGGGTTAGGTTTAGGGTTAGGTTTTATCATTTAGATTAGGGTTTAAGTTTAGTGTTAGGATTAGGATTTATGGTTTAGGGTTAGGCTTACAATTAGGGTTAGGGTTTGCATCATTGTTAGTATTATAGTTAAGGCTGGGATTTTGATTAGGGTTAATATTTTAGGTTATGGTTAGGATTAGGGTAAGAGTTAGAGTTAGGATTATGGTTAGGATAATAGTTAGGTAAGGGTTTACATCATGGTTAGTATTGTGGTTAAGGTTAGGGTTTTGATTAGGTTTGATATTTAGGGTTATACTTAAGATTGGGTTTTAGGGTTTATAATTAAGATTATCATGAGGATTGTAGTTTAATGTGTGTTATGGTCTTGTTTACTATTACGATTATGGTTAGAGTTAAGGTTTGGTGTTTGGGTTACGGTTTAGGGCTAGTTTTAGAATTAGGGTTTAGAATCTAGCATTAGGATTATGATTAGGATTATTGTTAGGGTTAGGGTTAGGGGATACATCATAGTTAGTATTATGATAAGGTAGGATTTTGATTGGTTACTATGTTTAAGGTTATGGTTAGGATTGGGGTTTGATTTAATGTTAGGATTATCATTAGGACTATCATTATTGATAGGGTTTACATCATGGTTTTTATTATTGTTTAAGTTAGTGTTAGTGTTAGGGTTAGGATTGGAAATAGTTGAACTTATAATGGTTATTAGATAATACTAACCATAATCTATCATATATTTTGAATTATAACCCTAGAATTATTGTATTTTTCACCTATTTAAACTACTTAATATTAGCTCAAACCATAACTACTCTATAGTTTAGTTATTTTTAATTATATCCCTAATTTATGTCAAAACTACCATGATTGAACCTTAATGCTAACCCTATTTGAACCCTAATCTAGCTCTAATTCTAATTCTAACTATAAACTTAACCCTAATAATAATAAATTTCTAATTATAATTCTAACTATAACCTTAACCCTAAGAATAGTCAAACCCTAACCCTAATAACAATTATGATTGGGTGTGTAGACACCTAAATTTGATTGGTTTAATTTAATCAAATTAAGTTATCCTCTAATTCTAACTTGGTCGCTTTATTAATTAAATAATAGTTTATTATTTAAGTAATTAATGTTATTCCTCTATACCTAGCTAAATTAATTTAACTAGGTCCCCTATAGTCTAATTGATTAATTAAATCTCCACATTCATAATTAATCCATCCCTTTCTTCCCTTTCCACTATTAAATTAAAAAAAAAAATTTCATTTGTTTAAATTAGTTCCTATTCCCTCCATTTCCTCCAATTTGAATTAAATTAATTATTTAATTCAAATGAGCACATTGCTCCTAACTTCAACTAATCCATCTAACCCACCATATAACTATCCCTTAGCTAACCCCATCTACTTAACCTCTTCTCACAACCAATATTATCTTATTAACCTCTCCTTTGACCAATTCTATCCTAACCTCCCTAAATATGTTCACATTCACATTTAATTTAAATAGGGAAAATAATATTTATTTTGGGTGGCCTCTCTCCCAAAATGACATTTGGCACTTTCCAAACTCCCTTCCACATGTCATCATTCTCATTGCCACCTATCTCTCCTCCCAAACACTTGGCATTTCATCTTCCTTCCATTGTGGACAAGTGTTGCCTTCTCGTGCCTTATGAGAAGCAAGCTCCTTCCCTCAATTTTTCTATAAAACCTTCCATTTTCCTTCATAAATCCTTCCATTATCATTTTAGCATTATTACTCTACCATTTTCCAAACTCAAGTTTAATCATCCATGTCCTTGCATTTTCCATCCATTATTCATTTATCTTGCATCTTCATCAAAGCTATCATGGTATCCATTATCACATCATTTCATCATTTTGTACTCATTAAGCATATTTGAGCACACTTGTCAAGCTGAAAGTAAGATATATACAATCTACATTTGAAGGACAAATAGGCATCAAAAGGTCTTTATGCTTTTCTTGTTATTGCTTTCCATTTTGTAATCATTCAACTTCTCTTATCCTCCTATCTTGATTGTTGTTGCCTTTAGTTTTATAATTTATTTTTTTACACATTATTTACCTCTACACATATTGGCACACTCGATGGTACCCATTTGATGGGTCAAAACTAATTAAAGTTGTTTATTAAGTGTTTTTTGTTTCATATTTTAGATTCTTGCAAGAAATAAAACATGGTGCAATAGGTCAATTTCTACTTCTGCAAAAAATTGTGAGCTTCATAATCAAAATTTTAAAAGCATCAGGTTTGCACATTTAAATAGAGGGATTGAACTACTTCGCCTGCTACCAGATAGAGGGAGGTTAAATATTTGTACAAATTAGTGGGTTTGCACTAAGAACCTGTGGGATTTTGGTTTCTATATTTCTTGTATTTTCTAGTTAAAAGTGAGTTTGGGTTGGCATTATAGTATTTTTCTTAATTTTTATACTCATGCATGTTTGCACTAAATATTGCTGGGAATGCGGTCTACTATATTTGACATAGTTTGAGCCTTTTGTTAAAAGTTTATGTTATAAAAATGGTTGGATTTAATTGTTAATTAGCAGGTTTGCAAGTACTCTATATTCTAACAAGTTTGAACTGTGAAATGATGGGTTTTCTATTTTTTTGATTTTATGTGTTTGTACAAATTTCCAAAATACTGATATGCTAACTTGTCATGTTTCCTTGATCTCAATAATAGTTTGTTCAACCATCTTGTTTGTTTAAGGCCCCTAAAATTTCTAATACATTAGTTACATGTTTCTTAAAGGGGTTATTTCCAAAATAATGGTTACTTAATGAACTCACTTGTTTCCTTTAGTTTGGAAAATACTTCAATTTATTAAAGGAAAGAACCATTGTCTTTGCATGTTTGGGTGCACTTGCACATATAGGGTAGACCCACTATTGTGTGAAGTATCCTGTGTTGCAAATATGACATGTTGGTTATCATTGATGTCAAAATTGTTAGAGGAAGTATTGGTGGAAAACTTATCCATGGTAGACTTTTTGGGAGAATGATGTGTTGATATATGCAATTATATTCAGATCATTAAATCAAGGTTGGGTAGAAAGAATTATGATAGTAATTACTTGAAAGGCATACATCTTATACTCATGTGCTCCTTTGATCTAGAAGATGTTCTTACATGCATATTTGTTATGTTTTGGATACTACTATTGTGAGGTTGGATTCTCTATCTACCCTATTGTTGTGATCCACTCTATATAGAGTTGCAATTTTGGCTTAGTGTGCTATCAAAGTAATATCACTACTTAGCCTAGTAATGTTTAGAAGATGTGTGCTAGTTTTTTTATGCTCAGAAGTTATCTTTGTGGTTTTGATCAATTTTTTAATACCATATTTATAATTTATGGTGTCATTAATGTCATTCATCCCCAATGCGACATTAATGTTTAACTGCAGTAATGATTGATGAAGAATATTTGAAAATGTTCAACTATGTAGATTATTGATCTAATACAACTCCTCTTAGTATTTTCAAAATGTTGTTTTGGTTTATTTCTACTACTTGTTGTAACACTTGTATTGTAATTGAAGAAAAGTTTTTTTCTCTAATAAATAGTGTTCTCTATTAGATTGGTCTGGATTATTCTTGGTATTCTTTGGGTACAATTGGATATAGTGTTGTTGGATAATGTTTTTATTCTTTCTTGATCATATAGTATTTTTCTAGTTATATTTGGGGTTCACAAGTGAGCTTTAAAGTTCTATACTTAATATGTTTAGTGACATTGTTTTTATGTGTGTTCATATGTATTACCTTACTTGGAATCATTCTTTTGGTCCAAAAATTATCTCACAAGTGATGTTGAGTTGCTATTTTTGGTCTCACCTTGGTGCATGGAAATCTGCATGGTACATGAGTAGTTCAGAAGAAGTTCATTGGCCGAATGGTTCTACAAACTTTAATTTTCCTAGTCACACATCATATTTCAGATATGACCTTGATTGATGTGTAGGTTGATGGATCTATCTTAGAAGAGTGAAAGAAGAGAAGAGAAAGAAGAGAAGTGGATATACAAGGATTCGAGCTTCAAATAGATACATTCAAAGTTCAATTGTTGTTGACTTATTTTTAGGAGATCCTTACTTCATTTCTAAAGTTCATGTTGTTGGTGGACAGTGAGTTTTCTAGCAAATCATTTTGTATCTTGATATAAAGGTGGTGAACCTTACTTGAATTATTGAGTAGTGAGGATCTCTAGAAATGATCCTAACTCTTTGTACTAAATATTTATATACATATTGTGAGATAATTATCACCGTGTTTTTTCTCAGTTTTGGGTTTTCTACACAAATCTAGTGTCCTTGTGTTGATCCTCTTTTTGCTTTATTGTTTCATAAAATATAATTTCTTATGGTGATATGAAGTTTATTAAAATCACAATTGAAATAATTAATGTGGTGTGGACTGAGTCACCCCCTTCTTAGTCCCTCTATGAGTACAACAATTAGTATTTGCGCTTGGTCCCTTCTTGTAAAGCTTAATTGTTCAAGGGAGATCTTGTATAGAATAGGATTCGAGTTTCAAGGATTTAATTTTTGAAGGTACAAATTATTCCTATTAGAAGGAAAGGATGAAGTTCCATTGAGAGTCTCTACCAAAAGAATTATGGGAAAGTATTGAAAAAGGTTATATGACACCTCAAGGTGGATCACAAACTTTGGATGAGATCAAAATTGAAGAAAACAATTTGAAAATTAGGGTTTATATTGTTCATTATATGAGTGATGAATTTTTCAAAAAAATCATTGGATTGAAGACAATGAAAGGGATCTGGGATAAATTGAGCAATGTCGATGAAGGAGATCGAAAAAAACAAACATCCAAGGTAACAAATTTGAAGCACAATTTTGAAAATCTAAAGATGGGTGATGATGAGCTCATTAAAGCTTTATTTATAGAGTAAATATGATAGTGAATGTCATCAATGATGTTGGTATTGATGACTGTACCTAAACCCTACAAGTCAAAGAAACATGCAATTGAATAAAGTCGTGATCTAGATTCATTTATCTTGGAATCAACTTTTTGGTTCATTGGTTTTATTTGAGATCACTGAAGTGGATGAGATCAATAAGAAGAGGAAAGAAGCAACATTATAAGCATCAATGGGATCCAAAGATGAAGCTGAAGAAAACATGGATGAGATTGAAACAAACTTTGTAAGGTGTGTGGTATAAAATTGGTATTCAATTGGAATGCAACCAAGACTCAATAAACCATTGGGTCAAGAAGTTAGCTATAAGATTTCAAATCAAATGAACAACTAAACCCTCAAAAGTGGCTTATTACTTCCTAATTGAAGCGAGTTTAATCCTTTTGTAATGCTCATCAGATTGGCATGAAGGATTAGTAACTTGAATACTCTAAAATGAAAGATTATATTCATGAATGAGATGTAATACTTGCATTCACCATTCCAAGATGATCTAAACATGCAATGCAAAGCTAGAATGAAGCTATAATGCAATATTAAGCTAACAACATCAATACTACTATGAGAGAAAACTAGATAACAATGCAAGATTATTCTAGAAATGAACTAAACTAAAGATGCAAGAGAGCTATGAGTGCAAGGATCTATGATGAAAGAAACTAAGAACTCAAAATAACATAGTAACTCTAGGATGCACAAGATGAACAAGATTTAGACCTAGAATGCAAGAGTAACTGGACCAAAATAGCAATAGGTGGATCTCACAAAATGTCTAAGATGGGACCCTTGAGCCCAGGAAGAGCTTCCTTTTAAAGAAAGTGCCTCAAGAATGAAGGGTGGAGATTAAGAGGTAAAATATGTTAGGTAGAGATGAGTGGTGAGAGAGATCAATCCTCGTGAGAGGATCCAATAATTTTGATTGGTCAAGCTTGATTGGAGAATAAGACAAAATAGAAAATCCCCTTTTAATTGTCATTTAATCAAGATTAAGTTGCACAATGTGCTCTTTTAATAAAAGTGCTAGGACTTTATATTAAAAGGAATTTTTTGACAATTAAATGATTTTCCTAGTTTTAATATTAGATATGATTTGTGTTTGATTTAATTATGCAAGGGGGATTATCTAGGTTTCTTACATAACTATGTATAGTAAATTATGCCTTTGAGATTTAGAATTTTGCTTAAGGAAAATTGATTGAAGTTAGGGGCTTAGGTTTTACTAGACAAATTTTAGGTGATTACATTTGCCCCTCTTTAAATTGATGTGTGAGCAACACATTGATTCAAAGAATAGATTGAAGCTAAATCAGAGAACAATCTGATATGAAGCGATGAGACTATTTCTGATAAAGAGTAATTGACTTCGAACTTAATCGAACGAAGATTGATTGAACATCAAAGATATCATCTCCAAACTTGATTGAGCGAAGACTGATGAGTGACACCAGAGTATCCAACCTAATATGGTGCGATGAGACTGAACGTTTGTCTAAAAATAATGACAACTAACCAATTTGATATGAAGCGATGAAACTGATCAACGTTAAAGAGCTTGAGATAATTGCTTTGACAAGAATTCTGAGGAAGCCAATCACTTGATTGAGAGGCAATACTAGATTGATATGAGACTTGATGAATCTGATATGGCGCAAGAAAGATGTTAGATTGATATAGGTCTTGATGAACCTAACATGTCCCAAGAGATCAAATAGATGCATGTCTGAGTGACTTGATGCAAAGTGATGAGATCACTCTTTTAGAGAGATACAGAGAATGTCAACTTGATATGGTTCCTGATGAAGTTGAGATGCCCCAAGACACAAAGCTTGAATTGATTTCCTGATAAGGTTTAATTGCATAATAAGATTTTCTATATTGTCATGCACCCTCAAGATTGATATTGAAATGAGCTAGAGGAGTTAGAGCTCGATTTAGGTGATGAAGATCATCAATTAAGATTAGAATCAATGTTGAATTGACAAGAGTAGATTTCCATCAGATTCTGAATAAATTAGAGCATGATTTGAACTATTTTGAGGTCTTGTTGACCAGATTTGACTGAAGTTTGACCAGGGTTTACCATATTGAAATGACTTAGATGTGATAGATTTACCTAGGATTGACCTCTGGAATGCAAGAAATGAAGGTGGAAGCAAGCGAGAAGCAATTGTGTCAGTGATCAACTATGTTTGACCAAGAAGGGTTGACTCCGTGATTTGACTAGGTAAATGAACTCGGATTTCAATTTCGATCTGAATATGGATTCAAGACGTCAAAATTATCTAGGGGTGCAATTTTTGTGGCATTTTGAGCACTTTAAATTTTAGGTCAAAATCTATAAAAGGGGCCCGGAGGGATCATTTTCAAATCATTTGCTACAATTGACTTTGAGATCCCAAAGCCTTCCATAGAGAGAAAAATGTCGATTCTAGACTGTAATCATCATTTTGAACTTCAGAGACAGCACAATCGGCCTCGATCGTATGGTGCACCAGTAAGTTGATCCCAACTTGTGATTTTGCAAATTTTAGTCGATTTTGTTGATTTTTGTATGTGTTTTAAGGTTGTAGTTTGGTTTTTCATGAAATGAAACAATTTCATCACACCCCTTTTAGATTATCATCGTATGATAAACTGGATTCATAAATTGTATCACATCCTTCTTTGGCTTTCATTGTATGAAGGGTACGTACAAGATGAGGAACTTTATTGTACTAAGGAATTATATCACATAGCTTAGTGATTTTCATCGCACGATAAACTAGAACTTTTTATTTCATTGCATGAGCCAAATGTTTATTTTTTTCCTTGTTTTGAAATACTTTTTACTTTATAGCTCATGTGTATCCTTGTAGAAATGCTTAATGATGACTTTGTGATACTTTGATGCTCAATATAGATAGAGTTTTCTCATAATTGAGATTGATTACTGATGCATTCCCTTGTATTTATTTTATAGATGTGACTACCTGATCCCATTTTCCAGTGTGTATATCCACATACTTTGAGATTGGTCTATCATATGTCACAACAGGAGTTAGCTATGCTCAATTAGTGTGGGCTTGGGAAGCTCACCACCATGCCTAACATCTATGTTAATCACATGCTATTGACCACATTAGTTGAGTGGTTCCATAGTAAGCATAACACTTTCCATTTTCCCACTAGTGACATCACCATCACCCCTGAGGATGTGTATCAGATCCTTAGATTACCTATAGTCGTGGAGTTAGTCTTCTATGATCAGGATTTGATAGAGGGGAGCGCAACACTAAGACATGTCTTTGTAGATGACACCATCTTGGACTGGCATATCACCTGGGATTATATGCTCAAACACTACGTCTAGGATTATCCTTTAGCATGTGTTCTTTTGAGGTTGATCAGTTGTGTCGTTGCACCTGATCATAGCCAACAGGAGTTCTAGTGTGGCTCGGGCTGTATTTTGTATGAGATGTTGAGTAGGCTACAAAGATTCAGCTGGAGGACATGCTTATTATGCCACATGTATAGATGGCTCCATGAGACTATGTACCGAAGAAAACAGAGCATGACAGATGATGCTATTGTTTTGCAGATATGGGCCTGGGACCATATCTCTATAGCTCACCCAATTACATAGGTTTCTCAAGGAGTGTGTATGCCATATATTTTATGCTATACAGGTTATATCCACCAGCCCAATTTGGGCAAGATTGTATTTTGGCATTGGTAGTTAGATGATATGTCTTATGTGGTGTGGTGGTTGTATATAGGTGGTGAGCAATGGTCAAGGTCTGCTCGAGAGTTCTCCTATATGTTCACCAGTAGGCCACTGATTGCCAGGTATGCTTCTATTTTTTTTTTAGATACTATTATTGCTGCATTTCTCATCTTGATATTCTTTTGTGCTTTAGTTCTGACATGCTTGATCAATTTTCAAGTGCGCTCCGCTAGTTAAGTGTTTTTGTATCAGTAGAGTCTAGTGCAAGTTTGGTTGGAGGCTGGATACATTGATTGAGTTTGCAGCTTATGCTCGATTTCTAGATGAGGAAGCTAACTGAGGGCCATGACCTACGTATGTAGTGGTTGTTTAGGAGTTGAGGGATCTAATTAGGGTTGGCTAGGAGCACCTTATTGACATCACAGATGATGACATCACCCTTGCATACAGATAGCATTTGATTGATCACCCCTTTCTAATATTTAACGATCTTACTAAGTGAGTACCTAGACAAGATGAGGAGGATCCAACTAAAGATCCATAGGGGAGAGGAGATGAGAGAGTAGAGAGACAGGACATGAGGGCACCCAAGGGCAAGCAACAACAGGCCTCAAGGGGATAGAGGATCTTTAGGTGTAGTGGGAGTTGTTCTTACTACAAACGAGGAGTTGTCGAAGGAGGGAGAGAGGTTGGTGAGATAGAAGGTTAACTAAGGACACCTCCTGAGGAGAGATCGACAGGGGAGACCGCTTGGAGGGAAGAGTAAGCCTATGAAGGAGGCAAAAGTAGAGGCATCACGGGTTGAGGCAGTACAGGGGACCTGTGTTCAGGAGATTGCACAACTTAGAGAAGGTCTTGCAATGTCCAAGACACAAGAGGCAGTGTTGGAGGCACATCTGGTAGATAGAGATAGGAAGGTGTGGGAGTTGCAGAGTGCATGGGACCAACTCCAACAAACAACCACCTATCAAGCATCCTGAGCTTCCTACTATTATGCATTATACATCGGGGCATACTAGCTATAGTTAGAGCACCTTCATACACATAATTTATTGCTAAGTCTGATGGATCCATGCCAGAACTAGTGCCTAAGAGAGCATATGCCCCTCTTCCTCCACCCTGAGATCAGGCAAAGGGAGAGAGTCAGTCTTGATTTCTCCATTCTTACATCTTATCCCCTTCTCCTATTTTTATCTACTCATCTTTGTATTTGCATCGAGAATGCACCTTTTTGTACTTGAGACATATATATATATATATATATATATATATATATATATATATATATATATATATATATATGACAAATATTATTTTGGTTATAGATGATGTCTCTTCTCTTTATGTATTATGTCTTTGATCATGATATATGTTGATAGATTCACATGTTAACTATTGTTGATTGATAGTTCTCTTTATGCTAATGTCGATATATCTCATGTCATTTGTATGGTATTGATTCACATGTTAAAATGTATTGCCCCATGTTTATGTCACTGATGTTACATAATAGATGTTAATGATCCTTTTTCTTCCAGCTCTTATATCATGCATGCTCTGATATGTATTTATTGTATCATGTTGTTCTTTTTCATACTCAGCTACACATGTGATAATAAAAACATAGCAATCTCGACCCCTTTCATGATGATACTGACCTTGATTCTTGCAGATACTAGTCAAAGTAAATGAAATATGTTGCAATTAATCACTTCAATGGAGAGAAAGGAAGGATGGGTCAAGAGAACCAAGACCCAAGACAACAAAGAAACCCTAGCATGAAAATGCAACCTAAGACACAATTCAAGTCACTGATCTTATAGCCGTTTATTTATCATCATTTGAGTGTTTAGGGACATTGGGGTCGATACAACCTTCACTAGTGTGAGAGAGACCATGAAGATATGAATATGACCCTATCAGATAGATGTAGGAAACACATGTAATCATCGTGGCACAAGAGCCGGGATTACCTAAACATTGTTTCTAGTTTGATATCATAAGATTCCACTTGTACCGAGGTACAGGCTGCCGAGATAACCATGAGTGTCATCTTACGTGGCACACACAAACAACAGACAAGGAGAAATTTCCAATCACTCCTAAGTGTCTACATAAAGCGGGTCAAGGTATTCGCGGTATTCCAATCATGATGGAGGCTCTTACCACAAACACCCAATTTATGTAGACAACTTAGGATCCTTGAAACCACACCACAAGAAATTTTTTAAAAAAAAATGTTATGCCCCCATCTGTGAGTCTCTAGTCATGTAGACATCATTGAGTGACCTTAGAAGACAGAACAAGAAAAAACCAATGATAATAGACAACACACAAGAAAATAAGTTCAACACATCTCAGTCGTTTCTATTTTCTAAGGTTTGTGTTTGTGTTGGGTGTTAAGGAACACTGTTGTGCTTGTTTCAAAGTGTGTGTGTGATTTGAAAGTGTAGAATCTAATATATCTTGAGAAACACAGTGATATCCAGAGAGGTAGTGTTGAGAAACATTTTAGGACTGGGGTGTTGAGAAACACCAATTTGTGTGTCAGTGGAAAATTGTCCATTAGGAAGGATTAGTATACTAACTCAGGTTAAACCCAAGAGATTAGTCAAGTAGTAAAGCGCTTACAACTCAGATAGATAGTTGACGATTTCCCCCAAGCGATAGATAAGAACTAAGGACAAAACTAAGATCAACTCAAGTCCAAGATGACACAAAGAGATGGGAAGCAAAAGATAGATGCAGATAAGGCTGATGAAAGCATGAGAGCTCAGCCATGCGTTGATAGATGGAGCGCTAGTTATAAGTGATGCCTGTTTGTTAGGTTTCCACCACTTGGAATTATTTTATTTTTTCTACCAAGGTGCATGTTTCCAGGTTTTCACCAAGGCACTTTTTATATTTTTTTTTCTCTTCTTCATTTTTTCACTTTTTTTGTATTTTTGAGATTTTTTTTTTTTTTTGGATGGATTCATCAATGCACCTGTTTTCCAGGTTTTCACTAGGATGATCATTTTTTTAGGACTTTTTCTACTTTTAAAGATTTTTTTAGGACTTTATATGCTTTTTAGGATTTTTTCAAGATCATAAGTTGTTGTAGAAGACGTAGAATGTCTAGCTATAAAACCATTATAGGTGGAGAGCATTGATAGGATCTATAGAACTTTGCCTTCTGGATTAGCTAGTTGATAAGCTCTAGAATTGAATGCTATAGTAATGACAAAAGGACCCAACTATTTAGGTTTGAACTTGCCTTTTTGTTTTTTGTATTATTGATTTTGTGGGTTTTCTCATAGAACAAGGGCACCAACCTGAAAGTCATGATGACGTATCTTTTTGTTAAAGCCCTTAGACATTGTCTTTTGGTAGACCCTTACATGGTCAAATGATGCTTTTCTGCATTCATCAAGTAATTACAGCTCTTGAAGCCGAGATATTTTATAATCTTCATCTGTGACAAGTCCATTTAGCGATACCCAAAGTGAGGGTATTTCAACTATGATTGGTAAGACTACATCAGAACAATAGACCAATGAGAATGGTGTAGCACTTGTAGGTGTTCTAATGCTTAATCTATAAGCCCATAACGTTAGATTCAACTGCAAGTGCCAATCCTTTCCTGATTTGTTAACTATTTTGTGCAAGATTTTAAGGATTGTCTTATTTGTAGCTTATGTCTATCTATTCCCCTGAGGATAGTATGTAGAAGAGGAATGATGTGTAATGTGGAATTTAGCACACATCTCATTGATATATTTATTTTTGAATTATCCTCCATTATTTGTGACAATTGAAGAATAAATTCCATATCTGTAGATTATGTAGTTGAGTATGAACATGGTCACGTGTTTCCCTATTACTAATAAAAGGTACATCCTCAACCCACTTAGTGAAGTACTTGGTAGTTTTGATAATGAACTTGTGTCCATTAGAGGATGAGGGATATATCTAATCCACAAGATTGAAAGCCCATTGTCGAAACAATCAGTGAGTGATAAAAGACAATAGTTCCCTTGCAGGAGCATGAATTAGATTTCCATGGAATTGATGTTTGTGATAGGTCTTATCATATTGAATGGCATTGTTCTCCATGGTAGGCAAATAGTAACTAGCTTTGAGAAGATTCTTTTCTAAGAACAGACTATTCGAGTATGATCTACATATACCCTCATGAACTTCCCTAAGTGCTCTTTCAAAATCCTCTCACTCTAGAAACCAAGAAGTGTACTGTCAAGACCTCTCCTAAACAACTCATTTGCAATGATGATATACCGAGAGGCATTCTAGATGAGATTCTATTTTTATTCCAGGAAAGGGAGTAGGAGATGGTTTGGTCTTTGAGGTAGGCATAGATTTGGTTGTAGCGGGAAGTGTCATGTGCAATGATAGCGCAGACAATCTAGGATTCAGGCATGTCGTAAGAAGGGAAAGGGATTTCTTCCACTAGGAAGTCATAGAGAAACTAGTGTTCTTCCAATTGTAGCATTGAGGATAAGTTCACCATAGTGTCGGTTGCTCTATTCTCTACACATGGTATTTGTTGAAAGGTGATGAATACAAAGTACTTATTTAAGTCATCAATCATATGCTTGTAGGGCAAGATTTTTTGATCTTTAGTTTGGTATTCATCATTGATTTGATTGACCACAAGCTGGGAGTCACCATAGACATGCAGTTCTTCAATTTTCCATTCAATAGCCAATTTTAGCCCATTAGCCAATGCTTCATATTATATCACGTTATTGGTACATGGGAAGATCTTTTATAAGCCTTTGGAATCTTGTAACCTTAGGGAGAGATGAAAAGAATGTCAGCACCCGCACCTTGTTGTGTAAACAAGTCATCGAAGTACATTTTCCAAGGATGTTGTGTTAAGTGCAGAATGGACTCATTAGGAAATTTAGCATTGAGAGGTTGTGTGTCTTGCAAAGGTGCATCTGCTAGCTAATCCACCAATACTTATCATTATATCACTTTTCAGTTGATGTATGTAATGTCAAAATCACTAATAATCATCACCCATTTTGCCAACTATCCAGTTAGTGTTGCTTTGCTTAAAAAGTACTTGAGAGGATCAATCTTTGTAATCGACTGTGTAGAGTGTGCTAACATATAGTGTCTAAATTTTTAAGAAGCAAAAACCACTGCCAAGAAAGCCTTCTCGATAATTGTGTAATTCAACTCATAAGAAACCAATGGTTTGCTTATATAGTAGATTTCTCTTGCATGACCTTGAGCATCATGTTCCACGAGAAATAATCCCAAAGAAGAAGAAGTAGCTGATATGTAGAGAAATAGAGATTTACCAGAAAATAGGAGCCATTAGCACAAGAGGATTCACCAAATACTCTTTGATTTTTTGGAAGTTCTTTTTGCAATCCTCATTCCATTTGAAAGTCACACCCTTATGCAAATTCTTAGTGAAGGGTTGTGCTTTATCAACTAGCTATGAGATGAACCACCAGATGGATTGTAGCTTACCTTGCAATATTCTTATTTGACTAATGTTCTGAGATGGTTTCATATTTAATATAGCTTTCACTTTAGCAGGATCTACTTCAATTCCCCATGCTGAGATAATGTACCATAAAAGCTTGCCTGAGGAAACCCCAAAAGTGCACCTTTTTGGATTGAGTTAGCTTGAACTATTCCATTCTAATGAATATTTTATCCAAATCAGTAAGGTGTATGTCTCTTGTAGAAAATTTATCCAATGTGTCATCCACATACTCTTCCATATTCATGTGCATCATGCCATAAAAGATAGTCTTCATTGCTCATTGATATGTTGCACCATCATTTATCAGTCTAAAGGGCATGATGTTCCAGCAAAAAGTACCTCGAGCACAAGTGATTGTCATCTTTTCTTGGTCTTCAAGTGCAATACATATTTGATTATAACCAAAAAATCCATCCATCAGGGAATACATCTAGAAACCGGCAGTAAGATCTACAATCATGTCTATATTAGGTAGCGAGAAGTCATATTTAGGACAAGCTTTATTTAGGTCTCTGAAGTCTATATATATCCATATTTATTTGTCAGCTTTGGAAATAGATACGATGTTTGAGATCCATTTAGCATAGTTTATGGCTCGTATAAATGTAGCTTTGAGTAACTTTTCCAATTCTGCCTTAACTATTAGTGTTTATGTGAGGATGCATCTTTCTCATATTTTGTTTCACTAGTTTCATGCCTAGTGCGATAAAAAAGTGATGCATGATGATATTTTTGTCCAAGCTGAGCATGTCAGAATAAGACCATACAAAATTGATTTTCTTCACTTTAAATAATTGAATAAATTGTTGCTTTTCATCATCGAACAAAGATTGTGCAAGATATATAATTTGTGGATTTTTGTGATGCCCACGTTTACTTGTTGTGTAGGTTCTATAAGCACTGAAGATCATTCCTGAAAATGCCCAGGGATGATATCAAGTATCTCATCCACAGGCATCTCAAAGAGGGTTTCACCATTGGATACGTCTTTTATTTTACTATTTTTAGGTTTAGTACTACCACATAGTGGTTTTCACCATCAGATCACTTGTTCTTTTTTCTTTTATTTTTATGACTAAGATACTTGATATCTTCCACTGTCATGATGCCACTCGTTGCACTAGTGGAAGAGATAAGAGGCTCAACAACATTGAGATAACATGAAAGGTCATGATCATTAGAGAAGGACAAGAGGTTTATGGGCTCAAAGGTGTTCCAATCAATCAATTCAGGGTAGACAAGAGGCAAGGAACCAACAAGAGAAAAGAGAAAAGACCTCGATATCATCATCATCATCATCGTTGTTCATGGCTGTTGAGGACAAGTCAAGAAAGTTGTCTTCTATAGAATTATTTTGAGTGTGACTCATCAAAGGATTGTTAGAGGAGTTATGAGAAGTGTGTTGCAAACCTAACCATCACAATCTAATCCCAAAGTGAAGATTAAGGTCTCGTTCAATCTCCTCTCTCTAGAGAAGAACTCTCTAGAGAGGGACCATTATAATCCTAGATCTTGAACCAAAGTTCTAGTTGGTATTTTGAGGAAGAACAGTAGAAGGATTGTTAAGAGGAGAATCTTCTTCTTCAGATGTAGCTTGAGTAGTCTAGTGCCCACCCATAGTTTACTTTTCAGTTTTATATTGCCAAACTCTTTTAGACCACTTTTGTGTGTTCGTTGATTGTTTTAGTTTATTATGTGGTTTTGGATGTATAACATTACATGGTGATTTGATGATTGGATAATTATGGATTTTATATATATTTGTGGTTGAATGATGTTAGTTACTTTGATGATGATTATTTATATGGTTGAAATGATGTTTATGTTTATGATTTTACCTACCCCATACTTACATATGTATGGCTATTATGTATGCTTTTACTTTCCTATTTGATGTGTTTGATATGGTTGAGGGACAGAGTTGTAGTTACTTGCTTGCGGGATCCACATGATGTCTTGATCCCTATCATTGCTTGTTATGTAAGTGTGTGTTTGTTTGTGTGTGTATGTGTATGTTGGTAGAATGATTTTAGAATAACTGAGAGGGGGTGAATCAGTTATTCTCAGGTCCAAATATACCAATTGAACTTATAAACTCTTCAACAAACTTAGATCTATTCAACAATTCACTCGATCTCTATAGAATATATTAGTAACATAAAACTTGTAGTCCACTATCCAAAAGTAACCAATTTGCAGAATATAAAACTTTCAACAATATAACACATCAAATAACATTCACACAAGTATGGCACTAGGATTTAACATGGAAAACCAATATGGGAAAAACCACCAATAACATGCTACCAAATTTTCATTCTTCTGAAGTGAGCTCTATGAGAAGCCAACCCTGTTAAAGGTTTACAATACACACTGTTAGGTGTGACCTTGTTAACGGATTTAATCACACTGTTAAGAGTGGTCTGGTTAGAGGGATTAAGAACATTCCATTAGAATGTCACCTTGATTAAAGGGTTTACAAAATGACTTTTAGGTCAACCTTGATTAAAGGACTTTAACTGATACAATGGTTAGAAAGTAATAGTAGGTTCTGATCTGAAATATATAACTCACTTTGCAAATATAGATCCAATATGCTCATATGTTAATTTACTAACTGACCTTGATTATCATATCCATCTCTGATCTGCTCGAAAATCCCTTCAAGAAATCACCTCAACTCTTCACAGCTCTTCTTATCCTTCTTCTTAGGTTCACCAGTCAATAACATCAACCTCTTTCCATACTCTACATAACCCACAATTAGGTCATCTTATACCTCCTTGATTAGGTAAATTAATCTTTTACCTCTTAATCATCTTCGTAGGTCTTAGGTTTAGGTCATATTCATCGAATCCTTCCATCATTTTGTTCTCCTCCTTACCCTTATAGATACTTCTCCAAACTTCTCCTTGAATCCATAAGAAAATGGTTTACCATGCATTAAATGCTCTAGGTCATTCATCTTTAATGTCAACACATTTTACATATCCCAAGAATTCAACTATGTCAGATGAGATTCTCAATTCCTTCACAAACTATAAATTACTGATACTCAGTCAATACTATGTTCATCTACTCGGTCATCACTGAATAACTCGGTCATCGCTAAAACTGTTCTACTCGACAAAAAATGTCTTTGCTCAGTTAATTCTCTGATACTCAGTAATTATTGGTGCTCGGCTGACACTAAAATTTACTCGGCTTATGATAGTGCTCGGTTGACACTAGCATCACTTGAATTAAACAGAATTTCTTCTCTTTTGCTCGGTTAAGCCTATGCTTCAAATCAACTGACTTCTTTATTTAGTGTTAAAAATAAACAACACATTACCTTGCCAATATGCCAACTAATCAAGTACCCATTATAGTATCACATAACTCAACCTTTCCTTAGGTCCTCTTGTTATCTCCTCTTTTCAAATCCTCTTCATCAATCAAAAGATATGGTACTCTACTAGATAGCAACTGTCTTACCAGTTAAGATTTGACATCAATGACAATATAACAATTGTTTCAATTGTTGTTTCCAACAATCTCCCTCTTTGGCATTGATGGAAACACTATATGTTCTACCATAAACTCCATATGCATTGTCAACATACAATCCACAAATTTATGTTCAACGGTTTACCAAATCTCTCCCACATCTTAATCAATCTCTCCCTCTTTGCTTAGGGTAATTTATTCTATATCTTTCTCTTAGGTTTACTAAATCTCTCCCTCTTTGATAACAATATCAAAGACATTCATATTTTCCATGTAGATATCTTCATGTCAGTTCCTTGAACTTTATTACTCCCCTTGTCATCTTGCTTATGACTGATCAACATCTTGTGCTCGATTTTTCACAACTTTAGGAAACTCCTAAAGTGTGACCTCCTTTGCATTAATTTGTTAGATATTGGATTAGTACATTTGATGAAATGCTCCTATATGATTCTAGGTAGCCTCAGTTAGGGGAATCATCCCTAATTTACCTCTTAGATATTCATGAGCATCCTTAGGTAATGCCTTAGCTTAGTGAATATATCTGCTAACTGTTCCTTTGTATTCAAATACTCCAATCTCACTTCTTTGTCTTGAACTCGCTCTCTCAAGTAATGATAATTGATAGAAATATGCTTAGTCTTAGTGTGCATTACAGGATTATTTGATATATTGATAGCACTTGTGTTATCACAGAAAATAACAACTAGCTCAGTAATTTCTTCCTTCATACCTTTTAACAATGGATTATTCTCTTTTTTGTTTGTCTTCCAACATTTTTTGCTTTTTGTTGTGTAGATGCTTATTGAATATTTGGGTTTTGACCCTTTGTAGTCTGCTCCCTTCTTAAGGACAACTAGTTGTTCTATGGGATCTCATGCTTATCTTTTGTCTCTATTGTTAAAGGGTTTCGGGGCCCCTTCAAAACTTGTTTTTACCGTAATCAAAAACAATTGCTTGATCCACGCTAAATTTGAACAATTCATTGTTGTTGCTACATATTCAACTTCTGTTGTAGATTGGGAAATGCAATTCTATTTCTTGCTTGTCCAAGAGACTAATCTCTTTCCTAAATGCGTCACCACTTGTACTCTTTCTGTCAGCCATATTTCCTGCCAAATTTGCATGAGTGCAAACTTTTAGTTCAAACTTGTCATTCTTCTTGTAATACAATCCATAGTTCTATGTTCCTTTTAGATATCTCAATATCCTTTTCACTATCATCATGTGACTCTCCTTAGGATTTGCATAAAATCTTGCAACAATCCCAACTGCTAAGGCAATATTTGGTCTTCTATGGACAACATATTGTAACTTTCCAATCATTTACCTGTACAAAGTTTGATTCACTTCATTTGTATCATCATTCTTTGACAATTTTTTTCCAGTAGCCATGGGCGTACTTATTGGTCTAGAATCCTCCATACCAAAAGTTTTCAGTATCTCCTTGACATACTTAGATTGTGTAATATAGATACCTTTCTTCATTTGACAAACTTGCAAACCAACAAAAAATTTGATATCTCTAAACATAGACATCTCACATTCAGTTTGCATCACATTTGAAAATGTTTGACATAGGGCATCTTGTCCTCCAAATATGATATCATCAACAAAGATTTCAGATAACAATATCCCTTTACCTTTTTTAGTCTTCAAATATAGATTGTTGTTGTCATTTGTTCTTTCAAATCTAATCTTTATCAAGTAGTTGTGCAATTCTCATACCATGTTACGGGGGCTTGTTTCAATCCATACAATGCCTTGTGTAGTTTACAAACCATGTTCTTCTTGCTTGGATCAACAAATCCTTATGGTTGTTTAATGAATACTTCTTCTTCCAACATTCCATTAAAAAATGCATATTTGACATCCACTTGATACACTTTGCATCCTTTAAAAGCTGTGTATGCAAGTAGAGTTCTTACTCCTTCCAATCTCGCAACTAGGGCAAATATATCCCCATAGTCAATGCTTTCTTCCTGTGCATATCCCTTGTATACCAATCTAGCTTTGTTCCTTGTGACTTCTCCATGTTCATTCAGCTTATTTCTGAACACCCACTTTGTTCCAATAACATTCTTGTCTTCTAGTCTTGGCACTAGTGTCTAGATTTTTTTCTTTTCTATTTTCTTAATTTATTCGTTCATGGCTTGAATCCAATCTTCATTCTCCAAAGAATATTTCATTGTCTTAGGCTCAAACTCACATAACAAGCATGTTTGATCTTTCAATTTACTTCTTATCATGAATCCAGATTCTTTAGCTCCAATGATTTGTTTTGGCTTATGATGTCTTATCACATATTGTGCTAATGTAGGCTCAGATCTCCTTTCTTCTTGTTCTTGATCTTCAGGTTCATCTTGTAGATTCTCTGCCTCCTCTTCTGATTGCTCGGAAATATCCTCTTGATGCTCAACATTTTTGTTTTCTGGTTTAGGTATTTTACTTGCCTCTCCTTCTTCCATGCATACAAAAGATTTGTAATCTTTAGGTTCTTGCTTGCACTCAACTTCATTCTTTTATGCATATTCATCAACTCTAACATTTGCACTTTCCACAACTTTTTTAGTGCTAGAATTCAAACACTTGTAAGCTTTTCTCTTAGTGGAATATTGTAGGAATATGCCTTCATCACTTTTAGCATCAAGTTTTCCATACCTATTGTCCTTCATGTTAGAGTTGTCATATTATAGCTAATAATTAATTAATTTAATTATTAGTCTATTATACTCTACACTTAAGTTAAACTTAGGCATCTTATTATTCTTTAAGGTTTTCACCTTTAGGGTTTCGGTATCCTTTTATAAGGATTCCCTCTTTGTATTTTATTCATTCACTTATTTGATCATAATGGAGAATAGATTATTGTATTGAGATTTTCTCTCTCATTTGTTATTCTCAATCATGGCTTCTCTTTCTCAGATCTGTGATTGCATGCCTCCATAGTTTTTTTTCTCTTTCTGTGACAGGTGTTTGCATGCAGGGATTCTTGGGAGCCGTGGGTTGCTTTTCGCCAACTCCAACATGGTATCAGAGCTTCAGATCTTCATGCCCCTATTCGTTATTTGAGAGGGTTTGGTTATGTTCTTCAGATCTGTGTTTTTCAGAAACTTTTTATGTGGATTTAGGGGGGACTTTTTTTTCTGGTCATTTTGGGCTCAAATGGACATCACCGTTGAGCTCAGAGCGCCCAAAAACCTCAGAATCCATATAAAATTTGTCCATTTTGGACAACTTTGCAATTTGAGGCAAATTTTTTTGGGCTCATAGCCGTACGGATCTGGCACGCATCCTGAGGTGGTGATTTTTTTAATTTTTGGCATGCATCCCGATGCAAACAATTGACACGATTCTTGAGACATCAATTTTTTTAGCACGATTCCTAAGACAACTTTTTATTTTCGGTGCACATCCCAAGACAAAACCTTGGCACAATTCTCGAGGCATCATTTTTTAATTTTTAGTACATTTTCTGAGGTAAAAATTTGGCATGCATCCCGAGGTGCTTTGCATATGTTTTTTAGCTTTTTTGTTCTCCGTAGGGGCTTGTGGTCTTTTGGTCGTATCTTGAGCATACGGTATCGGATTTTTGACTTCTTTATATCATCGGAAAGGTCTTTCCAAGCCCGATACAATGGCAGAGGTTTTGTTCTCTGATTTTTTTGTTTTGATGGCTTTTTTTTTTTTTTTTGTCAAAGTTGATGTTTGTTTTTTCCTTTCGGGAGCCATATCTTGGTCATCTGGACTCCTTTTTGGGCAAACCAAATATCGTCGGAAAGCTGGTTCTCTGAGTTTTGCAGTGGCAAGGGTCTTTTATCCAGATTCTACTCTAGGTTCTTTCTCCTCTGAGTTTTGCACTTTCACACTCTGGCGGATTACTTGGATTCTACAGGTCCGGGGATCTCTTCTTCTGTTCTTCTGGCTCACTCTTCTTTCTTTCTTTTGAGCATTGTATACTTCTCTAATGTAGAATTCTCTTTTCTGTAAACGCACTAAGATAAAGTGCCTGCTTCTACATATCTGGGATTTCGAGCACCTTGTGTTTGTTTGTACTCGCACTCAGTTATAAAGTGCCATGGGGGGTTATGATGCTTTTGCATTTTGTGCTCATCCACCTTTGTCAAGTGAGTGTACCTTCCATGACATTAGCCCATGCTGTGTGTCTGTGACATCGCCCTTTATCCTGTGCTTGTCCTTCTGTTGCACTGTTGGTGTTCCTGATTCTTCTTCTTACAGATATTTCTGGCATTGCATTTCAGTGTTCCTTTCACACCTCTCTCTGTTCAGCATTATGGGGGGGTTAACCTATTGGTTCTATTGCTTCCTTGGTTCATTCGAGTGATCTACATATACAATTTTTGTTCCTATGTACTAGGCGAATGCAGTGGCTAGGCACCTATGCATTTCGGTGAGATGGATCATCTACTATATAGACACTCATTCATTCCTGCTTTTGGAGGCCACCTCTTCGATTGATCGGCTCTTCAGACTTTGTCTTCTCTACCTGATCATGCACTTCTTCAGTGGAGGTTCTAGCAGTTACTTCTGACAGTGCTTACAACTTCATGCTTCAGAGATGTTATACATGCTCTTTCTTGTTCCTTTCTTTGGGACTTTCCCTAGATTGGAGGCTTTGTTTCCTTCATCTAGTTTATTTCTTGTATTTGGGTACCTGATCAGGCCTAGTTGTCGGGACCCATAGTTCTTTCATGCATTTTTGTTTTCATGCATCTTTTAGTCCTTAGTTGTTTAGCTTCTCCCTAAGTTACACTTAAAGGGGGGTGTTAGAGTTGTCATATTATAGCTAATAATTAATTTATTTAATTATTAGTCTATTATACTCTATACTTAAGTTAAACTTAGGCATCTTATTATTCTTTAGGGTTTTCACCTTTAGGGTTTCGGTATCCTTTTATAAGGATTCCCTCTTTGTATTTTATTCATTCACTTATTTTATCATAATGGAGAATAGATTATTGTATTGAGATTTTCTCTCTCATTTGTTATTCTCAATCATGCCTTCTCTTTCTCAGATCTGTGATTGCATGCCTCCATAGTTTTTTCTCTCTTTCTATGACAGGTGTTTGCATGCAGGGATTCTTGGGAGATGTGGGTTGCTTTTCGTCAACTCCAACACTTCAATATATAACATTTGCTTCCAAAGACTTTAAAGTATTTCACATTAGGTGCATAACCATGCCATAATTCAAAAGGTGTAGCATTTGTACCTTTCTTGATTTGTACTCAGTTCAAGGTATAAATAGTTGTACTTACAACTTCTCTCCAGTATTTTTGTGCAACATTCTTCTCTATCATCAATGTTATAGCACATTCTATAATTGATCTATTTCTTCTCTCTGTTATACCATTTTTTGGAGGTGTCCTTGGTGCATACATTTGTCTCTTTATTCCTCTATCATTGCAAAATATGTTGAACTCATTAGATATGAAGTCTCCTTTGTCAGATTTCAGAAATTTCAAGTTTTTACCTGTTTCTTTCTCAACTTTTGCCAAATACCACTTAAACAACTGAAAGACATCATATTTATCTTTCAGAAACATCATAGTCATCATTCTAGAATAGTCATCAACAAACATAATGAAATATTTATCACTACATTAACTTTGCACACCAATCAATCCACAAAGGTCAGTATGAACCAATTCCAAAATATTATCAGAAGTATATGTCTTGCTCTTGAAACTAGATTTTGTCATTTTTCTCAATTGACATTGTTTACACATCACATTATCAGGTTTCTTCAATTTTGATAAACCTCTAACTTTCTTCATCTTACTAATATTTACCAAATTGTCAAAGTTCACATGACACAACCTCTTATGCCATAACCATACATCATCAAATTGTGCAAACAAACATGTTTCTTCAGATAGGTCTAGATAGAACAAATTACCTCTTGTCTGTTCTCCACTTCCAATTAGTTCACCAATGGCATCAAATATTTTAGCTTTCTTGTGATGGAACTCAACTCGGTAACCAGTACTGTTCAAATATGAAACACTTAAAAAATTATAGTTAAGACCTTCAATCCAATAAGCATTATCACATCCGATCTTATCAGTCAATCTTATTGATCATTTTCCCTTCATAGGACATGGTGCATCATTACCAAACTTAACACTCCTACCTTTGTAATGATTTAAGATTTCAAACTTAATTTTATCACCAGTCATGTGATGTGAGAAACCACTATCAATAGTCCATTTATCACCTTTACTCACATATGAAATAAGTGTAGTTTTCTCATCTTCATCATAATCATCTTTCATAGCAACATAAACAACTTCTATATCACAATCACCAGATTCACTAATTTCACTGTCAATTTCTTCTTCAACAATATAACAAGACTTCTTACCTTTATCTTTGTAGTCTTAATACCTTTTGTGATCTTTGTCATTCCTTTTGTATTTATACTTGCTTTCCCTTCTTACATCCTTGTCATTCCTGTCAAGACATCTTGCTGCAATATGACCAACTTTGTTAAATGAAAAATAGATTATAGGAAGTTTACCTTTGAATTTTCCTTTTCCTCTCGGTAGCCTTCTAGCCATAAGTGCCTCAAGATCATCAAGATCATCATCAGAAGTGTCACAGTCATTGTCATTGTTACTGTCACTATTCACACATCTTTCTTTTCCTTTCTTAGACTTGTGAAGACCATTTGAGACTTGAATGCAGATTCAATATTATGAGTAGTGAAATTATCAAAATTTGACAACTCAAAAGCAGTAAGCCTACCAACAAGACCTTCCAAAGTTAGGATGTTACCAGGAGTACATCTTGATTCTTGTATTGCAGAAACTCTAATAGCACAGATAAGAAATAGGGTTCTCAAAACTTTGCTAATAACAGTTTCATCATTAATATTTCTATTAGCTCCTCTAATAGCATTGACTACCTCTTTAATAATGGCTATCGTTCTACCACTTAGGCTTGATCTTACGATCATAAGGATTTGAGTTGTCAGCAAATGTGATGATCTTATTAGCCAAAAGCATCTTTAGAGCATTCTCAAGTGACTCTCCAAGGGGAGTGAAATATCACTTAGATTTAGGGATCCACGGTCTATCTCTATTACCTTCAGATTTAGAGATTGCTTGAGTACTCTTGTTAGCTTTTTCTTCTTGAATGCTAGTGGAGAGATTGAATACTAGATCTTTAGGTTTTCTAGAGGGAGATGCAGAAGTCATACCCATATTTTTGTCATTGAAAACATCCATGGTCTTAGTCCAGAAGCTATGCTTATCCTTTTTATACTGATTGTTAGAGGAAGATTTATGTTCTTTATCATAGGGTAATTTCTCCCTTTCGAACAAGTACATCTTCTATGCAAATAGAAGCCTCAACCAATTTATCAAAAGGGGTGTGGGTTTGCATTTGCAAAGAATAGCTCATTTTTGGGACCAGAGTGTTTATGAGTATATCAATATTTTCAGTCTCAGGAATTTGATGAGGGTACCTAGCAAACATCCTTCGCCATCTCTAAAGGAATTTAATGAAAGACTATACAACATGTTTCTTTGTGTTACATAGATAAAGCATGGTCACAATGTGAGAGATATTGTAAGAGTACTGCTGGATGAATTTTTGAATGAGCTCATCGAAGCTCTTGATGTCAGGGGAAAGTGAAGTGAACTAGCTTATAGCTTGGCCACCAAGTCTTTGGGGAAAGAGTCGCATGAGATAGCTTTGTTCATGCATAAACTTCATGCTAAGTGCACATAATTATCTAACATGGTGCTGGGGATCCCCATTGCCATCATATTTATCATATTTAGGAATTTCTACCTTGGGTGGGAAGGGTGGCATATAGAGGCCTTTTTCGAAGGGGAAAGGAAATATTGCGTCAAGTGAATATTTGTTTGAGGATTGATCCTTTTCCTTTCTAAGTTGTGAGAGATCACAATGCAAGTCTTGGAGTTTTTTTGGAGGATTGTGATAGGAGATTCCTCCTCTTTGTGTATCCATAAAGTATTTATCTTTGTCTTGATTCATAATGGCCTGCATCACCTTATGGAAATGTTTATCTTCTTGGCACTTTCTAATTTCTTCTTCTATAGGTTCCCTGACTAAAGAAGAATCAAAATCATATTTATTATGGTTTCTCCAATCGTATGTCCACATGTTGGTTTGATCACAATACTCAACATAGGTGAAGGGTATTAACTGGTAGACAAGTGTTTTATGCAAAGGTTCCTCATGAAAGGATGGTCTGGGAATCTCATCAACATATTTCTCTTTTGGATCAGAGATAGCCTTTTGGTAATGGATATGAGTTATAATTGGCATGGAAGATGTGACTGAAAATATGATAGTAACAAGGTTACTAAGCCAATGTCTAAAAATCTAGATAATTGTAGCTCTATCTCAAGGAAAGGTAGCAAAAGTAGCTGATGTAGTTGAAATTGTATGCACCCTAAAATGGTCGCCTAGACTTTGCACCCCCATTCAGCAATTTATCAAATCCCTGAATCAATATTTTCAAAAATCAGCATTTTTCAATTATATCAATTTCCTTGATCAAATCCTATGTTATCATTTATTCGATTATTCCTTGGGCTAACCATTTTATCCTAAGTCTTTATTTATTTAAAAGGAATATTTCCTCCCCTTTTAATAAATAAAAAGCCCCACTTTTCATCTTATCCTAAGTTGCACAAATAAAGCATTATTCCTATTTTATAAAAAGAAGAAAAATACTTTTTGTCTTATATGGACACAAAAGTCAACTCTTATTTTCCCATTGGAGGATATTTGTGCACATGGATTGCTCCTCTTTGATGCTCCACCGTTGATTAAGTCTTTTGCCTCTTAATCTCCATGGTCCATTTCTCCTCATTTCCTATAAAAGAAGAGCTCTCTTCCTCATTTGCATATATCATTCACTTTTATGCTAATTTTATGCTGCAGGTTTTCTAGGTCATTTGGAGCTCTTTGAAGACATCTTTACATCCAAGCTTTGAAGACATTGTTGTTGCATTTCATTTAGTTTGTTTTCATAGTTGCATAATTATGGCATTCTTAGTATAGATTTCCTTTATGTAATAGATTAGTCTCACATAGCTTAATTAGGAAGGATTGTAAGACTTGTACTTTCCTTTCATAGTCTAGCTTGTACTTTTCTTTCATAGATTAGATTTCTTTTCAAGCATTGCATTGTTATCATTTAGCTTAGCTTGCATCTTCATTCTTAGTTTACTTGCATTGCATTTCATTTGGATTCTTAGAGATATTGGCACTCTTGCCCTTGTCTTCACTTGAATCTCTCATTGTGTGGTTGACTAGCAAGGTCATTAGTTTCATAGCTCTAGCTGAGAGCAATTTTACAATCTTGCAACTCCATACATAGAGAGCTATGGATCAATTTTTGAGATCTCATTCTTGAGTGTTCTTGATTGTAAGGATTCATAGAAGTGCACTAATTTTGTGTGTACATTTTTGGTGCCCACCGTGGGGCAGAGTAGATTAGCTTTGTCCTTTAGATTTTGCATTTCCGTCATATTTTCGGTGATTTTTGGACATTATTCACGGTCTCTGGGTTTTCTATCTCAGCGTATCACGTGATAATTCTAGGAATATTGCGCGATAGTTCTCTGTATACACAAGTGATACTTCGCCTGTCGGAAGTATTGCTCGCCTGTTTCAGGAACTGTCGCCTGGTCTCGGACAAAGTATCGCCTGGGTATAGAGTAGAGTATTGCTCGAACTAATATTATCGCCTTGGTACACTAAGAAGTGTCGCGCGATAATTTTGGTGTCTGCAGTCTGTTTTTGTACCCAGCAGTGAGCCTTTTTGAGGTTTTTTGGCCGAATCTTGATTTAGTTAGCTTGTTGTTTCTATTTCCTGCACTTAGACAGAATTAATTTGCATAGTTGTACTCAGTTTCTTGCACTTTCATTTGGATTTTGGATTTAAAAAGAACCTCTCATGTGTTTGGCTTGAATGTTTACTTGCTTTCATAGGCACATCTCTTTTATGCTCTTAATGGTGAATGAAAGAACATAGATTTGTTTTTACAAGTTTGTGTAAGTGAATGCTTCTTAGTTTCCAATATCAAACATCTCATTGAGTGATTGGGGGCATGGATTCATTCCTTGTTTACATAGGGAGTTAAATGCACCACTTTGTGGACTCACTCTATGTTTTCTTGGAAAGTTAAATATTCCATTGATTCAACCCTTTTTCATTTGTGAGTAGTGGTGATAAGCAACTTTAGAGTACTTTTGATTGATCTTGTTAGCTAAATTGGGTTGTTGGACTCGCTTATTTCTAATCACCCCTCATTTCCGCCCTTTGGATGCAAGGTCAACATTCATACATAGGGGGGGGTCTACTTGAAAAGAGCGTTAAGTGTTCCACAAAGTTTCCCCCTTTTTATGCTTTCTTGATCTCATTAATTTTCTAAGGTGTGGACTCACCTTGAGTTTGTGTGAGGAGTTAAATGTTCCACTTTTTTTGGACTCACTTCACACTCACTTGAGGAGTACTTTTGATTGATCTTGTTGGCTACATTGGGTGTTGGACTCGCTTATTTCTAATCGCCCCTCATTTCCGCCCTTTGGATGCAAGGTCAACATTCATACATAGGGGAGGGGTCTACTTGAAAAGAATGTTAAGTGTTCCACAAAATTCTCCCTTTTATGCTTACTTGATCTCATTAGTTTTCTAAGGTGTTGACTTGCTTTGAGTTTGTGTGAAGAGTTAAATGTTCCACTTTTTGGACTCACTTCACACTTACTTGGCGAGTTAGGTGTTCCACCTTTAGTGCTTTAAATACTTTTGATAGTGGATTGCTTAGAGCTAATTGGATTTTGGATTGTTCTAACCTTGTTGGTTTAACAAGTTGTGGTTGTAGGTGCATTTGCTTGAAATATTTTGCTAAAAGAACGCATGTCAAAGCTTCAAATGCACAAGGGCTACTAACGGTTTTTGTAGGGCTGCCCAAAGCATGAAAACCCAAATCAAGTGCTTGTTTAATTGCTTTCTTTATTGAGTGCGGCATATACTAGTTGTTTCATTTCATAGCCTCTATCAAATACCATAAAAAACTTGCATTTGCACAAGTTTTGTACATGAATCTTAGATTAGACCCATTTCAAAATGTCACAAAAAAAAAAGCAAAAGAGGTTACCTTGGTGAAAACCTGGCAATCAGACATCTTTAGTGACACAAAAATAGAAATACAAGAGAAATAAATTCATCCTATGGTGAAAACCACTTTGATGGCACCTTGGGAAAGTACCATGGTGAAAATTGGGCAATTTTGCACCATGCGTACAGATTGTTGCTCCACCATCTATCATTGCTCCAACTTGATATCACATGTCACTACACCTCATTCTCTACAACAAAAATCAGTGCTCATCACTATCATGACTTGAGATTTGGTAGTTACCTTTGTCTAAGCACATCCTGTCACAATTCACACCAAGTCAGTCCATCATGGCCATTCTATAGGAAATTTCCCATTCTGTCCTGACTGGGGGCACCCCAATGTCATGATCCATCAAGTCCTGAAAAAATCCCAAAACATTGAAAAATGTCCTGAAAAAAAAATCTCTAATTTTTTTGAAAAGAGTCCTTCAAAATACCAAAAATAGTGCAAAATCATCCTAAACATGCCAAAAACATAGTAACATATCCTAAAAATAAATAAAAGCATCGAAAAATAAGTCCTTCAAAACAATAAAAACATTGAAAAAAACCTTCAAAAAGTTCAAAAAAGATCGGAAAAACATAAAACATTCATCTAAAAGTGACCATATTTAGGGTGTTTGTGATAAGGACCTTAACTTAAGTGATAAATCATACATACCTCGACTCCAAACATACAAACCTTATGGTTGACGAAAAAAATTAAAAAACTAAGAAAATCTCACAATAAATCTCCTTTGTACATAAACCAATTCTTTAGCATTTTTCAACAGGCATTGAATGATGTCATACAACAAGTGTGAGCTTCAGTAGAACCATGTCAAAATAGTCAAAACTAGTCAACAAGTCCCAAGTCAAACTGATCAAACTATCTTATCTATCAACCAAATCCCACAACAAAGTCTTTTGTCAAAAATCATGTTGTCTTAGACAAGGGAAGGGACACTTGAAACTAAACAAGTCTGTCTTATACAAGTACCTTACAATTGAATCCAAATAGCATCAAAGAAATGTCAAAATTCAATGTCCAAACCACTGCAAAAACATAGACACATAATCAGTACAATTGCTACTTGGTTAGTCAAGTTAGTGTTATTATGTTTTGATTTTCACAAGTCATGTTCTTATGCATCTCTGGGATGTCCACAAGTGATTTAGAGATTCCATGTTGGTTCATGACCTATTTTTCTTTGTCTTCTATTTGTGGAATTTTTGCCATGAAGTCTCAAAAGATAAATTTGGGTGTCTTTGATAAGAGCCTTCACATCCATATATAATATCCAACCGCAAGATTGCAATGAACACTTCAGTTATGATACATGACACATACCTCGACTTTGAATTCTCTACCTAGATGGATTGGCCCACATTCCTTGTTTGTTCAAAGTGTATGTTTTAATGCAAGAGGATAATCATACCTAGATCATTCATATCTTGGTAGGATGGTATCTATTTTTTCTATAATAAAGTGGCTCAATGATGAAAAATAAATTGCTCAAATCAGTTGGAATTCAAACATGGTTAATAGAATTCAAGGGTTTCAATCAGGATTCATCCTCATTCTCTCCCCTCCTAACATTCTATCAGTCAATTCTAACATTCTATCAGTCATTTAATCAATCTATCTCTCAAAATGGTCAAATCAATTTTCAAATCAATCAAGTCAATCAACCAATTATTACATCACCATTTATCTTATACAATATATATCTTTCTTGAAACTAGACATCATCATTTGTCTTATATAGGATATATCTTTCTTGAAACCATACATCACATTTGTCTTATACATGATATATCTTTCCTAAAACCATACATTATCATTTGTCTTATACATGATGTATCTTTCCTAAAACTAGATGTTGTCACTTGTCTTATACAAGGTAGGTCTTCCCTGAAACAAGACATTTTCGCTAGTCTTATAGATGATGGGTCCTTCTTGAAATAAGGGGTGATTCTTATCAAACAATCTCTAAATCCAAGGTTAATCAAATAGTCATCATCTACTAACGTTCTTCACTTCTTACTAACTATTCTTCTATTTCATCTAACATTCATAATCTTCTTTTAAGAGATCATTCATGCCTTTCTTGCATCAACAATCTCTCAAGGGGGCATCATTTACCTCTTCGTC